>JANIJI010000059.1:10150000-10187500 GCA_024500535.1 Leptonema lineaticorne
ATTAAAATCGATTACAAGATTTTCGCATGAAAAAATGTTTATTGAAATTTCACGTAAAAATTAACACAATATAATAAAGTTTTAAAATCAAATGGCAATAATACAGAGCAAAATTGCTGGATGCAACGACCACGTTCGATATTTTCAAGTGGTCGTCTCATTAAAACTGAATCGTATCCGGTCCGAAAGTTTTGTACATAAATAATAACGAAATAAAAGTGGAAAACCCGGAAAATTCTCCTTCGTGCACTTTTGTGCCCGTTTCCGTTTTTTTTTTACAGTTTTTCAACTATTATTATTTCATAGTCAGTTTCCACTCTTTTTTTTTTCATTCTTTCCGCTCGTCTATTATTCGCGATTCGCTAACAAAGTTGAGGCCATAGCCGAGCCGACGTTCAAAATAATGAAAAAAATATATATATATATTTCCGGAAAATACCGTGATGAGAAGGAAATGAAAGAGCAAAAAGGATAGATCTAAAAAAAAAAAACTAGGACCCGAGCAAATGAATGACTGCAAAGTGCATTGTTGAAAATGGGTAGACAGAGATTGTACCTGTTTCGATTTTTTACAGTCACTTTATTTTATTCCAATTTTATTTTTCTACTTTTTATATACGGCCTTTGTTTTATATTTGTTTACCGCTAATTTGATTCGGCATTTGAGCTCTATAAGTGGGTTTGCATTCAATATTTTCGTTCTGGAAAACAAACGGAATAAAATTGCATTTGGTTTTTTTTTTCCAATTTCAATTTCTCTCCTTTTGTCGATTCTGCAATAAAATGCATTTGCGTTATTTTGTCTACAATATTTTTTTTTCAGAAACTTGCTTGGATAATAAAAAGTTTTATTGTTAAATATATATATATATATATATATATATATATATACATATATATAGTTTTCAAAATCATATTAAAACAATAAGTCTATTAATTAATATCAAAAATTTAATGTTGTATATTAGCTGTAAGTCATTTTTATTAAAACTTGCACGAAATTAAATTCTCATAACTAGAAAGAATATGGATATCAAAAGTTGTTTACACCAGCGCTATTCAAACGTCGGCTCGTAGTCAGAGATGAAATTCGAAATTGAATTAAATTCGATTTGAATTGTTAATTGAGTATTGTTTTTGAGAATGCTAGAATCATTCATATCATATAAAATGTTGAATACAAAATTTAAATCAATGAAGAATACCATATATAATGTATTATTATTATCGCAAATTATTAATATATGAAATATATTAATTTAATTGATCGTACAATTTAAACAATTCGCGCAATCAAAATGTAAATATATTATTCATCAATCAAAAATGTTATGTTATACGAGTAAATATTAAAAAGCTTCGATTTTTCACCTCTTGTAACCATGTCTTAACGAAATATCTTTTCAATTCGAATTTCCTACACTAAAATCTTGTTACTCTAAAAAACATTATTTAATTCCATTTTTTTTAATTCCTAAAATATATGGAATGGCTTGAAAAAACTTTTAACAAGTCCCATATAAGATACATGTTCCATATTCATAATGACAGATTTATAAGTAATATTGCAGAAAATAAATGAAATAATTAATCTCTTAGTACTAATATACATATATAATATATTGAGAAATATATGCATTGTTAATATTTTAAAGACCCTAACTAAATTATAAGCAATATAAATATTATATATATAGAATACAAGATATTCCGATTACGATTGGCGTGGCATCAAGATCTAATAGAAATATATACGTCGTTAAATATGACGGAAAATCGTACATGTAAGTGGCGAATACGTCTCTGAAATGTACGACGAATCGTCGTAAAATCTGTATTTGAAATGTTCGCTGCTATCAGACGCGGTTAACCGATTCCACTATGCATATTATGTACACGTTTATTATACGTATGTATACGTGTTTTCCGGGGAAAATCTTCGTCCTTAAGAGCTTTTCCACGCCCTTTGGATGTTTTCCTATCCTTTACGAGCAAAAGAGCAAAGGGCCCTCACAAATACATAAACGTTTGCTCTCCTCACACTCGCCAAAGCATAAAATGCCCTCGCGTTCGTTTTAGCACGAGAAACCCTAATTAAAAATAATTTTCGCCGACTACCAAACGGTGGTCTATAAGGATATTCCTGAAACACTTCAAAATAACTCGGCGGAAACAAGGGAAAAAAAAGTTTTCACGTGTAAATTCCGTAGCGAAAATTGTTTTCGTTGCGAAAAATTTACGACTAGTCATCCGTAATGGTATCAAATCGATTAATGTTTCTTACGAATGGAAATATATCAAAATATCAATCGATTTTAATGGTATTTTTAACGTCGTTTATCAACGGATTACTTTAACATGATTTTAGTATTTTATGTGATAAACGACCTATAAAAATCTTTATTAATACTCTGTAAAAATATATCATTCATATATTATTCAGTACATTTATTCGTTAAGTGATTTTATATAAAATAGGATATCATTATTAACTTTACTTAATTTTCAGTTGTCGAATGTTCTAGAAAACGATTTATTCTGTCCAATGCACATATATCAGATTGAATACAGTGTAAGTCTATAAAATAACGTTAAGTTTAAATTCTTAACAAAACAGCAAACGAAAAACATTCGTCTAGCATTACAAAACAAGAGTAATCCTTTTGCAGACAGGATAACTCCAAAGAAAGCAATCGGAAATTATTCTGGTATTTCTTCAAAGAAAGCTGTATGTCGGAAATGATATTATAAAATATTAATACATAACTATCATCTTCATATGTAAATATTATATAATAACTTCAAAAATATGTATCTATCAAATTGATTAAATTTTACTACACATTTTTATTAATTTTAATTTTTAAAATTGTTATCGGCATATTTTACAATATTACACTACTACTATCTTCATAAAATATTTTTATAATTATTATTGTAACAAAAATATAAAAAAAATAATATTACATAAAATTCCTTAATAGAAAGAAATATTTCAATATTAGTAATATAAAAATATTTCATAATGAATACTCTAATTTTAATAATGACTTTATAAATTTATCGTATATATAAAATGATAAAAAATATTATTTTCAAACAGTCTCATATAACATGAGATGAAAATAAAATTCCAATTTTTCAAACTCGTACAAAAATGTATATTTTACAAATAATAATAACCAATATAAAAATTCCATATTAAAAATGATACGTTGAAATATTATTCAAACTCGATGAGATGTTCATTCGCCTTTTTCGTCGTAGTTAATTCAAATAAAAAAAAAAAAAAATATATATATATATATATATATATATATATATATATATATATGTATACATTTTTGTCGATTTTTTTCAATGTTGTACCGATTTTTATTTAATTAAAATTTATTTAGACTCGATCTGAATTTAGTCACTTTTTTTAAATATCGTCGGAAGTGATAACAACACGATGTCGTTATAACGGTTACGAACATTGATTAATTGTGAATAATGCAATTTTTTTTGTGAATTTTCATCTCCATTTTCATTTATACAAATATCGCAAATTAATTCGTAAACATTTATTGTGTGCGGATTTGATTTATTTTAGTATATATATTTTTTTTCAGAATATTAATGCAAAGACATGGCAACAAATCATCTCTTCAATAACATGTTTGATTTTTATTGGTAAGTACATATTTTATCAAATATATATATTAATTACATCTATTTCAATTTAAACTGTATCTACATCCAAAAATTTTTTTTTAAAATTTAATTAGTCTTTGTTGAAACTACATAATATATTTTAATCAAGTTTCTAAGACAATTTTCCTAATTACGATTTAATATATATTATACAATACCTTAAATTTTAATAATACAACACCAACAAGAAATTCTAAATTAGATTTCCAAAATAATAAAAAAAAATTATAAATTTAAAGTAAACTGCGTATGTTTTTAAAATTCAGTATAAAAACACATAAAAATAAATACCTGAAAAGCCATCAAGCCACTAGTTATAAATTTCCTATATGGATTCACCAGTTTAAAACTTTAGGGTCCTTTTAAAGTATAAGAATTTGACCTGTCAAAATTCTACAATTAACTTATTTATAGTAAAATTTAATTTTAATAATACCGTGCTAAGAAATTCTCATCATTTCGAACTACATTGAATATGAATATTTTTATATCCAGATTGAAGTCGAACAAATAATAACAAATTGTTGGACTTTTATATATAAGGGACTGCCTTTTAAGATAATTACAACTCTCAATCATAATGGCGTACGACTGGAATGGGCATTATTCATTGGAAAAAAAAATATATATACATATAAATGGACCCTCTTTCGTATTTTACGTCACATTATATGAGAGTATTATACAAATTTTTGTGTGGGGAAAGTTTCTTTAGTCTTCGTCGAGAGCGGGCACTTTTCTTTTCGTCTTTCGTTAAAATTTACAAATCTTATCGAGAAAAGCAAAACTGTGTTCCTCATTTATCTCATGAAATAAGATGTCTGAAAAATTTATGAACGCGAGAGGGAAAATTTGTGGACTTTTCGCTTATTATCGTTGAATGAATAAATACGCGAAAGTGAAACGGTCAATTTTTGGCGACAAAACGACTTTTTCATTTATACATGGAACGAATAATGTATACAAATTGTGCGAATCGTAAATATTCATATTGTATAATGATATGACAAATTTGCTGAAAACCGGAAGAATCTTGACTTTTTTTTTTTTTTTAATTAAGACATATTTGTTTACGGAAATAACAATTTATTACGAACTTTATTAACTGCGGTTACTTTCATATAAGTAATACCCCAGTTGACCATAATATGCCACTACAAGTTTGCCGTTAAGTTTAACCCTCGAGAGTCATAACATGAGAGACGTCGTATAAACCCTCAACTAATTCTTCTATTTTAAGTACCAATATACACAGCGTAAAAGCAGAAATCCGATAAAAAGTTATATTCACTTTGTTTCAATTCGATTTTTATAACCGCGACACATGCTCTAATTAATTTATTCGGTTCTTTAGATTGAGAAAAGTGACCATTAATAGATTAATATCATTGATAATTTTATTGCGTTTTCAAATAAGTCTAACATGAATGTAAACTTTTGGGTCTATATATATATATAAAAGATAAATACAAAAATAATGATAATAAATAGAGGTAATAACCTCAAAAATTAATTTAGATAAGAGTTTGTATATTTGTAATCTCATACATTCTTATCAAAGATTCTAAGCTGAAATAAGAAAAATGTTGGGGATGGTATGGTACACAATGATCAAACTCCAGAACGTATAGAAAAATAGAACCACATCTATAACTGCAAATATACACTTAGCAAAATCCTCAGTATTTTATATATTTTATTTAGTGAAGAAACATGAACCGTATTGAAGAAAACCGAATAGAAGAAAATTGGCGTATTCGAAATGAAATGTTGAAGAAAAATATTGGATACTTAAAAGAGCTAATGCATCAGTTTTAAATAAGTTAAAGTTCAAAATTAAACTGTATTAGGTATTTTAGTAAAAATTCTCACATTTTTTTATCACATATTTAAGAGAAAAATTTCCAACAAAATGAACTGATCAACTCAAAAAAAAAAAAAAATGATAGTCTATCGTTGATATATAAAAGAGAAAAGTGTCTAAGACAATCAGCGATATTCGATCGAAATGTGAAAATTATTTATTTGAAATACAACGACGTTCGTATCTTTATGAATTTTCCGTTCGAGATAAGTGTAATATTGAACCGTTCAATATTTGACATTGTCAATATTTTACGTAGCCAACTATTTACATTTATAATTCAAAATTTTCGTAACGCTTACATTATCTGTACATTTGTAAGTCGCACGTTTGCATCGCGATGTGTCACTTCAATCACAATATTAACTTTGGAAATAGTATGGTGGAAGTCGTTCGTTAAATATTGATATAAGCATTTAACGCTTCGCATTAACATTGACGTGTGTCAAGTCTTGACATGCGCACTGTATATATATATATATATATATATATATATATATATATATATATATATATATATATATATATATATATATGTATATTATTAATGAAATTTCGCTACAAATTGTGTCATAAATATACATACATATTATATAATATAATAGAATATGTGCGTATTTAAAATATATATTCGAACAACAAATAATCGTGAGAGGCGAACGCACACGACAAATTCGGGAACAACAGGAAACGAGCCGATGGCACCTCGTATATCCAATATATACGGATATTTCGTATTTATATAATTTGTATAATGTTTTAGATAAGACGCAAATAAACCATCACACATAAATTTAAATAATAAGAGTTGAGAGTTGCCCTCGCGAAAGTAACAAGCGACCTTTCGTCTTTATTCAAAACAGTTGTGGATATGAATATTCATCGTCGCGGCAAAAATGGGGACGAAATCAAGGGGATGAGTCGGGGTGAAATTAAAGTCAAAGCTCGCATAACCGACAAACTCTTTAAGTTTATCTTGAATATTCTGAATTATTCTGGACAAAAATCGCATTAGCATATTTGATTTCGATTGACGAGAATCGTCCAGGAATGCGTTTGCGTTACCAAGTTATCAGTATAAACGCCTTTAATATTACATGAATATAGAATCGATGTAATATTTTCAGGAATACTTTATCAATGTTATTTCTATATATGTACAATTCGAAATATACCTTATAAATTATTAAAACGTGTAAATATTCTGTGCGAACAAATTTATTAATATCCTACTCGCGAAAATATTGGAATTATAATTTAATTATTTGACATTAAAATTGTCAGATTGTTTATTAATTGTACAAAATCCAAAAATATCATTTGTATTTTCAGCTTTCACTTATTTATAAATTATCTTGATAAATTTATTTAAAAATATATTTATCATTACTGAAAAGAAATATTTATATTATTTAAATAAATATTGACTTTTAAAAATATTTTTTTAATAGTAGTAGTAAATTGATTATCATTTTTATGACATCAGTTATTAATAACAAGTATTCTAAATATAATATTATGATATATTCAGTATCATTTCTTTATTACACAATATTTTTACCAATCTTTAGAGAAAAGCTAAGAATAATTATTATAAAAAGACTTTAGTATTTTTTGAGTCAATTGTTTTTTATATATAAATATATATATATATATATATATATATACATGATATTTTTTTTTCTATCATTATGGTGATGCCGTAGAGAGAATTCAACTAGCGACGTTAACGTTTCTATATACGTTTCCGTTTTTCACAGTCAATTTATCTTTCAATGACACGTTTTCACAACAAATTGTCGGTGAAAATTCACCGCATTTCCCGACCGTTAAAAAGTTTTCCGTGTTTTGGAACTTCGTTGTGGAGCTTTTGTTTTTCGCTCGTCTCTCTGCCGTTTCGTACTTGAGTCTCGTTTTTGCGAAACATAAGTACAAAACGTGCACATTCGACAATTTAACGAACAATTCAGTTAAATTATTGATCGAATCATCATTATTTCACTCGTTTATTGTGCGCTCGCCGTCTCTTAGATGTGCTTTTGTTTATGTCTGTCTATCTATAATAATACGTTGAATTAAATCTAGAAACATGTAGTATATATATATATATATATATATATATATATATATATATATATATATATATAATATTAATACTCTTATCGAATTATCATTACTATATATTCACTTTATAATTCAAATAATAATAAGTACTTAATAGACTGGCGATGCTATACAATTTTTTAAATATATTTTTAAATTGTTAATATTTTACTGTATATTTAAATGAAATCTTAAGCTAAACGATCGAACAAAAAACGCTTACGGATTTTTTATTGTAATAATTTAAATTTTATATTATTATAAAATTATTGATATTAGCTCATTAATTTTATAATAATATTATGTGAAATATTACAACATTCTCCATCAGTTTAAAAATAATAAAATAACATCTTTAATTTTTTCATAATTATTTATTTATATAAATATAATTTTCATGGAATAATTTAACAAAAAATATTTTAATATAAGAAATAAATAATGTCTATTCCGAGAAATTTATTCAATATATTGTAATATACAAAATATTATATTTATGAAATGAAAACCATTATCAAAATTCATATACGAAATTATAACAAAAAAATAGTATTGTCTTTATAATAATTTAGTAAACACCACAAAATTCAAAAACAGAATCCATATGATAATGTAATATCTATTTTATTCTACGAACAATATAATAAATAAAATATGCACAAACAAGTCTATTGGAGAAAAAAAAATCATTACAATGAGACGTAATTTGATAAGGAAAAAAAATTGAATGGACGCTGTAACATCGAAGACAAATTGAAAAACGAAATCGAATCATAACCTATAAGTATACTCATTTTCCTTTTGTTCCATGTCATAAATTTTCTAATTTTACGTCCTTATCCTTATTTTGGCAAAATTCTGAAGAAATTGGCTATGCACAATTTGCATATTTTTATTTTGTTCCCGAAAAGCGGGGCCCTTGCGAGAATTCCTCCTCATTGTATCCCCTTGCGTATTTTGCTCCCCCCCAGCCCCAGCCTTGATTCGCACAAAGAGAAATTTTATACAATTGTTCCTTTGCCAAATTTAAATAATTATTATGTTAATGAAAATTGAAATGTCTGAAGTGTGAAAAAAAATCGCGATGAACGCTCGCTACCGCGAATTTTTCTCCCCTGTCTGATGCAAGATAAAAAAAATAATTTATAATTCAATTTCATCTCCTACTTGTTTCACATTATATATATTTTATAGTGAAATCGTTCTTTAATCCCTTGGCGGCACTAAATTAAGTTATATATATATATATATATATATATATATATATATATATATATATTATCGAAATGTCGAAGCAGATTACTAAGTAAACGTTAACTTGGCGTTTCAAATCAAAAAGTTAACGCAAAAATATATAAATAGGACTAAAAAACGAATTACCGAAAACAAACAACGCGTAAATATATTTATATATGAAACACACCAAGATCCGGTAAACACAATATGAATCTTTTGACATAAATCTTTTGTGACAAGAAATGGTAAAGACAACCATCTATCACTGTCAGTAAAAATACTATTTTGACGAACAAGATTTATTTCGTGTTAGATATTATTATTTTTATTTCATTATCGTACACCGTATTTGCGGTCGGTTGAAACGTAAATATTGGCGAATTTCGAATATTTCACATTCTATTATAACATCATTGCATTTTAACATATTATAAATATAAATAAACCGGTAGATCTATAATTCCATTTGTGATTTATTTAATAGATTTTCTATTGTCAGTTCATATAATGTATTTCATATATATTATTAAGAGATATATATGGATCTTTTTTTATTATATAATTAATTATTAATATCATTTTTCAAGTTTATTATAAGTAAATGAAATTAAATGATTTGTTTTTATGTGAAGCGATTGCTTCGGCGATGTGATAAGTGAGTTTTCAAAACGGGAATAAATCTAAAGCTATACAAATGGCCCCAATTACTGTTAGTGTCTTTTAAAATGAAAGAAGAATGGAAAAAAAAGAATTTTTTTTTTTTGAAAGATTTATGCCTGAAACAAATTTCCTCGCTCCGGCAGATTACTTCACAAATTGGGCTCTGTACCTCCTACCCTTTTGCATTGTTATGAAAGATTTCACTCGAGATGAGAAAACTCTTCCTGGAAAATTTGTGGCAAACCAATATACAGCTACAGTTGTAATACATGAAATTATTACGCTAGACTAAAATCATATATATATATATATATATATATATATATATATATATATATATATATATATCATCTCCTAGAGTTTTTTTTTAATTGTTGTGTCCGCTAATATATATATATATATATATATATATATATATATATATATGGATTTTATTACACCAGTCTATTTTCATAATTCTCAGTTTACTATAAATAGATTTATAGAATTATATTATTTATTATAAATATTATTAAGCAATTTTTTGATATTGACGTTGAAGATAAAATATATATACTGACATGTTACTTCCTTTGATTTAGAAGAAAATAAATCATTTCCGTATAATAAATACATAGGAACAATGAGCTTAGTACATCTCATAGAACATTTTTCATCGTCCAAATTTTCGTGTAATATTTCTTCGAAAATTTTTATTTCCCCTTAAATTTTTTCGTTCATAAATATTTTTCAACGATGTATAAAAGTTTGAACATTTTTCAATTTATACTTTAAGAAGATATAAAATATGTTACAGTTCCGTTTGAAACCTGTTGCATTTTACAAAATTTTCGAAGGGGGGGCAATTCTTACTTCACTTTTATTACTTAATGGCTTTTTCAATTTAGAGTAAATGAGAATAATAAGTTATTGATTTTCTATAAAAAAAATATGAAAAATATACAATATTGCTTTCGATTTATCGTTTTAAAAAAAAATATGAAGACCATTTGCTATTTTTTTTTCGTAATAATTTTAATGTGCGTTTATATTTTTTTAAGTCGTTTATATTCGTTCTCACTAAATCGTAATCATTTTAAACACAACATTTATTTTATGTCAACTATAGTTAAATACAATTTTATACACGAAAAGGGAAAAGCAAAACAAACTAAGTAACTGAGCAAAGAAAAAGAAAACGGAACAGCCTAAAAGTTTAACGCCTTTCTTGCCGGCATCTTAAATAAGAAATAATTGGCTCGATAATAAATACTCTGCTTATCCTTGAGGACTTTGAAATTATCTTAATTCGCATTAGTCACAAAATTAGCTGCTGAATATAGTCGAACAACTTCAAAAAAAAATATACGGAATATATATAATATAAAATAAATCTGAAGAAAATTAGATTAAAATGATAATCTTATTATGATGTATTTTTACAATATAATTTCTAAAATAAAAGTAAATTTAATATTAAATATTGAAAAAAATATTTAAAATCTTTTAATTTAGTAATTGGCAATTATATAATGATAGATTCGAAATGAAATTATAAAATATTATTCCAAATTGTTCTTTGTTGTATAATACTAAAATATAATATAAATTTGCCTATATTTTTCTCCAACTTCTCTCTCATCTAAAAATAATATTCAACTCTTTATACATTTTTTTGTATTCTGCAACATTTTTCAGCTGGACCAGTGTCTTTGATAAATTTTTGCAATTCAATGTGGGTTTATTCTAAACCCGCATATACATATTATTCTACATTTTTATTTTATCGCATAATCAATATTGCATTAGCCTTTAACGTTTTCTCTTATTTTTTATTTAATTATTATTTATAAGGATTAGATTTTTCCATTTATCTATCGCAAACGACCTTTGAATACTACACTACATTTCAACATATCGATTTTAATGCAATTCATCCACCTTTTACAGTTAATTTCTATATCATTCTATGTACTCCTTTATTTGTATAATATTTTCTATCCTAAATATACTTTTGACCTACATTCGACGCTTCTGAACCATCTCAATCTATTGATACTATCCTTAGAATATACCACATGAATCATTCTTAATTTTGTCTAATTTGGTAACATAACACTTCCATTTCAGCAATATATACTTATATATATATATATAAATAATAATTTGTTTTTATAATAACACTTCAATATTGAAAAACATATTTCATAGATTGTCGACCAATCTATGAAGTATGTTATTTTTTCTTTAAACTCGTTAAATAATTTTGTATATTTTGATATTAAAACAACTATACGTATATTTTCTTAATATTTCGTTCTTTTTCTTTAAATAAATAAATTAATTAAATTAATAACAAAGGTTTTATTTTAATATAAATAAAATAAAAATCTATTTGAAAAACATATTTAATTTAAATAAATAACACTTTATAAACATATTTAAATAGAATTTAATGACATTATATATATATATATATATATATATATATATATATATATATATATATATATATATATATATATATATATATATAATATCTCTTTTAAATCTAAAAAATATTCCATTTACTCTAATTAAAAATATATAGTACATGCAGAAAACACAAAAATGCACAGTCTAAGCTAGGGTTTTTATTTTAATTTTTTTATTTTAAGAGGAGAGTATTTTTAAAATGTGACATTTTCGTATCATCCAAAAGATGTAATTACACGAAAAACCGTAAACGATGAAAAGACCGAATTTATTCATACATATTTTCAAATAAAAACAAAAAATGACGATCGAAAAGCTGAAAATGGACACGCGTAACAATCGTTATAAAAGTATTATTTTTATTTTAGCATAAATAAAATAATGATATATATATATATATATATAGGGTGTGGGGGGGGGGGCAAAAAGCTGGTTGGTGGCAACATACGTTATGTAGAGTAACAGTTTCGGTTGGGACCGTGGCAAAGGTATGATGTAGACAGTGCCGTGGGAAAGCAGTTTAGCGCGGCCACAGGCTGTATACATTATTTCCTCGAGACCACAAGATGGCGGAGGTCTCATATTTAATTCATGTCCCCACGACTAGAAGGACGAGGAGGACTAAAGCTCAATACCTCCCCCGGCAAGTACCAACCTGTATACGTATACCTCATACCGAACGCCCCAAAGGGCCGCGACCACATCCGACAACAAATCTTCAGGTGCTATCCTGTCTCATCACGATCCGTTCACGTTGGCAGATGGCAATGTGCGCACACCGGGTTAAAATGTGGAGGTTTTCATCCCTCGCAACACTAAGAGATAATCCGTTTTATACAGGAACCATAAAACTAAAAGTTTTACGGCGTTCTTAGCGACGACGCCGAGTTAAAGCGTGCGCTTAAATAAAGCTTTACAAATCGCCCCTGATGCCGCGATTAAGCGATTTAAATATGAAAATCGGCCGTAAACACCTCGACAAAACTGCCTTTTTTTTCCTCTCACTTTTTTTTTCTTTTTTTTTTGTATATTCACCCTCGACTACACCTTGGCTCGATAGGGTCCTTTTCGTTTTGAATTGTGTGCGTTTCTCTAGAAAATCGCGTAAAATTTACTGACGTTGACGCGGTATATGTTGCTCTTAAAAATATTTATGTGTGCACTTTTACGTGTGTAAAATTCATAAAAATTGAAATATAGTATATACCAACGAAAATATAAGTTATTATATTGCTTAAATATCGTATAATATACAATTATGATTTATATATATGGTAAACACTCTAAAATATTGCATATTATTCACTTTTTATCATAAAAATATTAAAAAGAAACAATCACTAGTTTACAAAATGATAACGAGTTACAAAATATGAATTATTTATAATGTAACACTGAAACACTCCAGTGATAAAATGTAAATTATTTACAACTAGAGTGTGAGCGCATCTTAAAAAATAATTAACCGACCGGTTGATTGTATTCTATAGTATACATAAGACACGGCACTAGAAAATCGTATGAAATTTTGTTAGACGAAAATAATGTTTATTATAACCATTAACCATAAATTACACTTACGTACCAATAAATGCGTACGCCAGTATAAAACCGCTTATGTGCGTTACATTACCCGTATATCTTCAATACAAGTATGATACACGACGCAATTTATTCCGAATGAATCTTTTTTAATGTTACCCGCGAGAAATTTTAAAACCGACTCTAAAAAAAATGATAATAATGGCATAAAAGAATAAATGAATTCATCGGCTTAATTATAAAATTAAAAAAAATATTGCCCATATTAATTTATTCGATAGTACTTAAAATATGAAAATGAAAACGTTGATATATTCGATTGCGTCATCTGAATTTATTTTCGCGAAATTAAAATATATTATATATACACGTATGTATATATTATTTATAAAGTGGCCGTTCTCATCAAAAGATTCATTCGAGGATTACGTTTCGTTGTGCGCTCAACTTTATTTTTAACGATCCCTTTTGTCTAAAAACTGTGCGTTATGTAAATTTAATCTTCTTAATAAACACGCATGGTCAAACTTGCACTTTATTTTTTTTTTATTTGGGACCTTTTGTTCTGAAGCGTTTGCCAATTAAATTTGACACGCGGCATCCTTTTAAGATAGAATTAGAATGAATTTCAAAAAAATAAAGCAAGAAAATTATATCGCATATACTTTAATGCAACGTGTTTATTTACTGATATACAAGTTTCAAACAGGAAAAATTGTATGGGGGTATTGTTTGAAAAATATTTTCTTTTTCATTGCTTTTCTCCCTTTCTATTTACTTAAAGACAATATGAAAAATTTTCCTTTTAACTTGTGCAAATAGTTAATAAGAACTGTACTGAAAGCCTTTTTCTCTATTGATTTTCATTTTATTTATTTATACTCGTTGTCTCGATTTATATTTTTGTAACTATATAAAGTGCGTTATTTCTTCTAAAATTAAATAAAAAATAATAATTACATATTTCTATAGACTGAGAGCATTTTCAATTGTACAAAATAAAATTTAATCAATTATATTACATTAAGACATAGAAATAAATTAAATTTTAATTGCTATTTATCATCTGAAATGTATATGTCGATACATTTCATTCGATCGCATTGCGTTAAAATTAACCGTTCCGTTTTACAACCGTTTACGACTAACGGTATCCTTTAGTTTTTAACACGGCAATAAATTAAATACGACATTTTTTCCCTTTCGCTGTCCATAAGAAGAACACAATGAGCGTTACCCCGAATTAACAAGTAACATTACGTAAAATAGAATAAAATACGGGGCCGCATATACACACGAGTGCTCGTCCCGAGTATATATATATTCGAGAAAATAGACATCGGCGGGGTTTTATATATTGAAAACGTTAAAAGGACCTCGATACAAAAGTGGTAAATGGGGGAGGGGGTGACGTAATTTATGGATGCAACCTCCATAAAGGTGGATGAAGGTATCAAGTATTGATGTATCCATTTTACAGAACACTAAATACTGAAAGACAATATTGCGACAGAAGACGACGTAACGATCGGTCGTTAGAGACAATGGCCACTGTCGTTAGGGACCGGTTTCCATACAAAAGTCAACATACGTCATTACCACCATACATAATGGCCAATTTTACGACGAATGTAAACATGCGTGCACATTTGTGTACGTGTGTATTGTGTATTAAATTATATCAATTTTAAAATACTTTTTTTTTCGATGATATTTTCATATATAAATAAATTGAATTTAGTATAATAATGTTCAAATAAAATAAATATTTATTATTTAATTATATCATGATGAGAATAAAAAAAATACAATAATAATAATAGTCTTTGTGAAACTCCATAATGATAGCTAAAGGTATGCCTATCATTGATACATAAGAGTGGAAATCTCTTAAAACTTAATGAGTCTTGTTATCGATACAAATAATATAGATTATTATCTGTCGATCAATTGCTTAAATAGATATTACGAAATATTATCTGAATAATATATATTGATCCTATAGAAAAAAAATTTATCCAAATTTCTAATATAATATTTCTTTAGAGAAATTAAATTAAATACGATTTCAAAATGTAAAATTTTATACAATGTAAAGCAATTAAACATTTTCGGTTATTATCCACTTTTAGTAAAACTTCACGGTAAACGATTACCAAAACGCAGATTAAGCTCGTGTATCGAATTATTGCTTAATTACTTATTAACCGTTATTTATGCACAGTTTAAAACAATCGAGAGTTAAGTAATATTAAGGAAACGCGTTATGATAATCCGAAAAAAATATTTTTTTTTTATTTTATTCAAATTTTTCCCCATCGAAAAAGAAAACAACGATAAATCACCGAAAAATGTCGTGATTTAATAACTTAATCCCTAACAAGCTAGGTAACATTGTTTCCATCAAGGAAAGTGAACACAAAAAAAAAATAGGACACCCGTAAGATATTTTCATTAGCGGAACATGAAATTCCCTTCGGTACAACAAACTGAAAGGGTGAAATCAGAGTAATACTCTGTATAGTTGCGGTCTTCTAAAACAAACAAACGCAACCACATTCTCTTATATACAGATGATACAAAAAAAATGTACAATTGATTGTATATATATATATATATATATATATATATATATATATATATATATATATATATATATATATACACAAAGTATATGGAATACTTTAATTACATGCATGCTTTCTTAGATTACGTCATCATCATTATCATTCACAACCTATTCGGTCACTGCTGAATGAAGACCTTTTCGAGTTTCTTCCATTCGTTTTCATGTTGTGACTTCCTCATCCAATTAATTCCACCTCAGTTCGTTTACCCACCACGTATGTGACTTACTCTTTATTTTGTCACACTCAAGTAGGTACCAGTTTAACACGTCTTTCGTTCATTTTCCATCATTTCTTCTAGTAACGTATCTAGCCCATTACCATTTCAACTTCTCAACTCTCTCTATAACATTGAATACTCTCATCGTACTCTTAATTATATAAAATATATAAATAATGTTTGCTAAAAACAATATTTTGAAGTGATTCTTTTACTTTTGATCCACTCTATATAGGAATGGACTGTCTGTCGGATATGTTCATATACATGTATTTATGTGCGCATACACGTCCTTATACGTCTAACACAGGACAGACGACCACTTTTAATCCGAAATCCTCAGAAAATCTCTCATCCCTCGGTTCCAATTAGTATGGCCAGTCCGTACTAATTGGGCCAGTCAGAGGGTGTCGTTGCGGAAAATACACGTACGAAAAATGCTTTGCTTTCGGACGAAAACCGTTAAACAAACACACACACACACACACACACATAAATACATGTGCTCAAAACGAATATAAATAAACTTAGATTCTTGGTAAAATTAGATATATTTTACTACAAAAAAAAAAGCCATTCTACGTAAAATATCGAAATAGAAAAATTTGAAATTTAAATGAAAAACCAATCTCTATAATAAAATAATATAAAATTTAGGAAAAAATAATAATATAATATTATTTTAAATAAATTTACGATACAATCACTACTATTATAAATTTAATTTAAAATTATATCAAAAATCTATTATTCCAAATTACTAATCAATTTTTTTTCATCAACAAAATTGTCAAAAACACTAAGTGATTAAATTGCGTTTCATAAAAAAAATTGTATTATTTTACTTACCTTTTGTCCTATTTACAAAATTTATTTGAAAAAACAATTGTTTTATTTAGGTCGTTTTTTTGAGTTCCACTGAGAATGGGGATCGATTTTTAATGGTATCATTTATTTATTTCAAATAATCTAAACACTGTTTTATACGTACGATATTAATAATATAAAGTCATATTAAAAATACAATCATATTAAATTAAATTGAAATAAAGCCACACTATATCATATTTGGAGAGCTTAATAGTCAATATATCATATTTAATTATTATATTATATATGAAAAAACAAATTAAAAAATATTATATTGCACAATATTCATATTAAAAATTACAATTTTCATTAAAATTTTACTATCTCTAAATTTATTTATTTTTTTAAAATATTCACGAATTTCAAAACTTTATATTAATATACAAAAAATACTTTCATTATATTACACGAATATAAATATTGTAAAACAAAATCGATAGTTTGCAGTCAAAGTTTTAAATTTAATAGCCGATATTGAAATATAAACTAGTGATTTATAATAAAAATACATTTTCTTTCCATTCATTAAATACAAGTTTTTTTTCGTTTCATCATTACGTGTTTTTTTTTACGTGATTTATATTTACGTCACATAAATATCAATAAAGACAAAATTAAATTATATCAAACGTTAGACGGTGAATGAGAATATTAAAATTAATTTCAATTGAATTAAAGGGAAAAATCAATAGATCAATATTTGACGCTTGAGAAGTTTGAAAGCAACACATTTGGTATAGTTCGAGAGAGTAGGTTTAGAACGATAAAATTAATTGCTCAAACTGCGGGAAGAGCGTTAAATCATTTGAGGGTTTTGAAATATATATATATAATACTTATTATACATATATATAAAAGCGATTTATGCGTAATACAAATGCCATTTCGCAGATTTAATTCGGTCTAATCTCTTGGGAATACAATGATTCGGGTCGCGAACTCGAGGGGGTTAAAAGGCGTTGCTTTGAATCTAAGTGATAACAGTGTCATTATCATTTTAGGCTTTATCAAAGATCACCGCTCGCTCAAATTTGATTTACCGCTAAAAACGACATAAATTTAAGTCTAACGTTTTACAGTAACTTTTCTAAGAAATAACGCCGTTTTTACGTCGAATCTGTGTCGAGCATATTAATTAGAAATACGTATGAAATATTCAATTTTGATTTTACTTGAATTTTGAATAAATGTATTTTTATACAGTAATTATTTTCTGTTTTATTTTTGTTTTGCAAAAAAAAAATTGCATACAAGCTGTATTTTAACCCTTACCGCTCCCATGTCGGGCGATGGCCGACATCGCTACGCTTACGATACCACACTTTACAAAAATATAAATTAGAGTAGGCTAATAAATAGTATTAAAAAATGTAAAGAGTTAAAGAATGAGAATGGTTTTTATTATAAGAGAAAAGCTAATTATAACTATTATATTTCTACATACCACAATGTATATTCAGAATTCAGAAAAAATATTCCTTTATATTTAAAAAAAAATAACTTTTAAATTTTAATACTATTTTTTAATATATTACTTTTTAAAGATATCATATTATGTATATATATATATATATATATATATATATATATATATATATATATATATATATATATATATATATATATATATATATATATATATTGAAAATATTATTTCATATAGAACTGATCAAAAATATTTATGAGATCACGTTTCCTTTGATTCAACGCTTAACATGTATTGCGTTCAGTTTCTATTTTAGAATATCTTTTGTTTTAAATATAAATAAATTCCTTTATGAGATTTGAGAAAAATCTGACGTAATATCATTTTATGCATCATCGTTTTTATATAAATATCCCATGATGTACCTGAAAAATAATTAATATATTTTTTTATATCGAACAAAAATGTTTTATAACAAAATAAAAAAAAAACGCTGTTGATCCTCCCTAAGATAAACTTTTCGTTTAAAAACTATTCTATCCTATATTCACAGAAGTTGTTCAAAATTCAAATCACGTACATTAACGAGTAATCGTGCACAAAAAACCGATTGTTTCAATTGGAACAATGATGAGCCTCGCTTTCATCAAAGATAGGATTCGATTCGTTGAAAATTTTCGTCGTTAATTTAATTAATCCTCCTTTCGGATAAATTTTTGAACTAGTTTATAGAATTCGAAATGAATTTCCCTTCGGCTACCGATTGTATTTTTTTTCTTTTTTTTTGCGCCGGTATCTTTTTTTTAATCTATTTTTTCGGTTTTTTTTTCACCTCACAGTTTTATTCGTTGAAGTTCATCGAAAAATTTTTCCGTTCAGAAACCGAAAATGCCAAAGTTCGCCAAATCGAATTGTTTTCATTGAATATCTCCACTGACAACGCAAATTATTTCCGAAAATTTTCCCAACAATGAATATAGAAATCGTCCATTTGTCTTAACGAATTTCTTTAGAGAACTCGCGAATGAGAACGAAGTGGGAATTTAAGACGCAAATGAACAAATTATCGAGTTTCATGACTTAAATATTAAAAGTTTTCCTTAGTTTCCGAACAGATTTTTTTTTTACCAATTTGTTTTAAATTTAAAAAATCATTTCTAATATATCTCATGAATAAATTTAAAAAATATATTTGTATTATATATATATATATATATATATATATATATATATATATATATATATATATTATTAATCTATTTCTATTACTTATTTATTATTCAGTATATAATTCCAAGAATTTTGAATTTAATCGATTTCAATATGATCGAATTACTTAAAACTGCCTAAATTCTCGTGTTATTATTTCGTTATTTTGTATTATTATTATTGAAACGTGAAATCTAAGCTCAAAGAAGCTGTAAATGATTTATTTATTTAACAATTATTTATGTATAATATATAAATAATCTTACTATAAACGACAACCCTTTTAAGTACAACCTTTTCATTAAAATTTCAGTACATAATTTTTGTATAATATCAAATCGCTAAATTTTCATTCAATCGTCATATTATATTATTTAACGAAAAATATATAATTTTTAATATAATATATAAACTATTAAACGTAATTAATCTCATTTGTATTTTATGACCGATGTACGATTATTTATATATGTATTCGTAAAAATCGTAATTTTTTTTTAGCAATATTTCATCTAAGACGACGCAATAAATCTGTATTAGCATATTTCGAACGAAAATATATATTACGGTTATATTTTTTATACGAAAGTACACATTTTGGAATGTAAGTGATGCGTGCAAAACCGCGTTCAAAACGCACGATTTAACCAGTAGAATCGGATTAGGACCGCGTATAGACGTAGGGGTTGATGTAAGCCACCCCGTTCAGTTCGCAAAAATAAGATAAAATCCCGTTAAATTTGGAAAACACGATACGGAGATGGGGTAGGCGGTAAGGACGGATGGAAAAGCGGCTGGATAGACGATCCATTACCAGCCAGCAGTGATTATTCAGAGCAATACTCAACCCTCGGATGTTTACCCCCGGAAAATCGCCAGGAATTTCAAACATTTTCCAGCTGATAACCGCGCGAATGCGAACAATTACCGTTTCGGCCGAGGTGCTCGCAGACATATAATTCCGGTTGTACACTTTTGAACCCCCCCCCTCCTGTACTTCCATTCTATTTCCTGTTTTCACTTCGTTCCTGTTGAATAATTATCAAAATTAATTTAGCGAAAACTCCGAATTTTCTTCTATTGTTCTCGCTTATTCTTCTCTACTTTTTTTTTCGTTCGTGTCATGTTTTTGGAATGTCTTTCGCCTTTAGGGTAGGTTAATTTTGGGATAATTAGCGAATTATAAATAGTCTATATTATTTTGTAACATTTAAAAGAAATGTTCCAAAATTTTTTTATACATAAATATAAAACATTTTAATAAATACACACGATTTCAATTTAAAACAACCACCATTTATGCGGTAAATATATATTAAAAAAAACATACAATCAAATTAAAAAAAATATATTCATACTAAAATATTTTCAATTTATATTCATCTTATTTTTCAAAATAAATAAAAAATAATATTACATGTTTTTTTTAATAATTACATGATACGTAATTTAATATACAATACGTTGTATTATATTTGAATAACTTGTTGCCCTACTTTTAAATATATTATTACTATAAAAAAAATCGATCTTTAATATAAGCTAAATTTATTGAATTTTATGTATTATAGTAATATTCAATATTAACAATATATATGCGTGTGTGTAACAAATATTTGGAGATTGAAATTATTTTTTATTTAATAAAATTGAATATTATAAGTGTATTATTATTAAAAGAAAATGAGAGATTACTTTAATAAATATATATATTTCATTTAGAAATGAATAAACGATTTATATATAATATACTTGAAAATATTAAATTTTCTTTATAAAAAAATAAATTAAAAATATCAATTTGAAAAAGCGGCGTTGAATGTTTAAAAATTATTTAACAACCATCTTTATCGACATTTAGATCGTAATGAATCGCATTTTCAATAGAAGTTATCTTTTCAAATGATAATAGAAAAGAAAAGGAAATGTTTCCTTTCATCGAAACGAACGAATATGGTTCTCATATTCATTCAAGTCTTTTCATTAAACGACACCGACTGAAACGAATTCAATTTTACATTATGAGAAATTGAATACATTTCATTATACGACGTCGTCGTTACCATAGATTATACAATAATAAATAAATCGCCACCATTTTCGACATTGCCCAAAATAATAAAAGGAATACGTATGTCTGAATTTAATTTAAATTCAAAACAGAACTGTGCACATAGTGGAAATTCAATATTTTCTTTCGCAAAACAAATGTTGAAGGCACAAAACTCCCTTTTGGGATATAATAGTGCCTGCGGGAAGTGCTTTGTGAATTTTTACGACAAAAGAATTTGTTCGAGAGAAGATCAATCAAATATCTAAACGTAAGTAAACAGGAAGAAACAAAAACAATTCTGATTTATATATCCTACATAACGCAATATACAATTTTAAAAATTATAATAATATTTTTTTTCAGTCAAAAGGCAAAATAAAAACTCGTTCTTATAAATTACAATATTCACAACATCGAATTATTACTTAATTAATGTTGAGAAACTAGAATCCAAGACTTGCTGCATTTTAAATAACTAAATTGTCGTAAATGTCTTTTAAATCGCTCGACGTTAAACGATTTACTGAATTTACATTTCAAAAAACTTTCATATATTTTATGTTTCCGACAATTTATTGCACTGTAATTATTTTAAAATGTAATCAATTATAATTTCCTATTTTTTTCTATATCATAAACGTTTTGCCTTTCATCGAAATTCTTTACAATAATCATCATTGAATTGAATCGAATAATTTTATATGATGCTTGCAAAGTCAGTGAAATGAAATTTATTGACATTATATATATATATATATATAAAAAAGGTTCAACTTTTATATATATATATATATATATATATATATGGGTACCATCACTGATTTTATATATTATGCACAGTCATACTGACAAGTGAATATCGTGCAAAATGTAAAGAAGCATCGTAAAAGAAATGATGCCAAAGCAAGCGGAGCATTCTGAAAGATTTTCAATATCAGCTCAAAGATTTACCAACGTTCGAGTAAACCGACCCCCCTTTAGGTTATACAGCCGATAATATGATTTTATGGATATTTATCAAATTTTATATACGTCCCGTTTCTATATAAACATTCATACATATAGTGTGCCTGTGTACGTGGTAAGGTTCACTCTCGGGTTTGTTTGTCTGCTCAATACACAGCAGCTGCCACTTGAGGATCACTCCTCTCTTTAGAGCGATCTCTGATTTGTATTCATGAATACGGTGGGTGTGAGGATCCTCTCCGACTTGCGGCAGATAAATATTTATGAGCAGCGAAGAAGGAAGGAAGGAATGAAGGAAGGAAGGAAGGCGTACATATGTATGAGGCATCGGTCCAAGACAAAGGCTCACGCCTCGCACGCGACCCTAGCAAACAAAACACCTGACAAATTTGCCGCGGATTAGAACGAATGTGGACTGAGAAACGACGTTCACGTACTACGATTGTAGTTGTCTGTAGCTAAAAACTACTATAGTCCATCGCACCACTCTAACGGATTACATTTCGTATTAATGAAGACCCATTCTCTTAACCGTAACTGGTGTGAAACGCCAGAACCGACCCTATCTTCTTACTTATTCTTTGCTGACGCATTTAATTCAATTCCGCCAAATCTGCGACACGGATGAAATCCGATGGCGGAGCTTCCGCCAAAACGCCCCCTCGTTACATTCATCCGCGATTATGAGCTTTGAGAGCAAACCAAAGTACCACTTGTGCTTACGTCGTGTAATCAAAATTTATATGAGATCATCTAAAATCAAATATCACCATAGTTCGTCGGCATTATTTTAATCGAAAAAATAAAATAATATAGTTTAAACTACTAAATTTTATCTGACTTCTTAATAAATATATCTATCCATAAATACATTTATTTCCAAATAACATTATTGAAATATTACGATAAATAAAATTGTCAATTACAAATCTCTAGGAACTATAAAATAATATAAAATTTAATATACTCAAAATAGACTGGCGCGATCAATAAAATGTGGCATATCTATATAAAGATTGATAAATATCGAATATATAAGAGATGTCTACGGACACATAGACACAAAACAATTTCCATAAACGTATTGGAGTCCATTGAAAATTCTTATTCGCTATGCGAATACCTGAACCCGCATCTGACTGCTCAAATCAGATTATGTTCAGGGTTTTCCCGCGAGAATTTCACTATTACATTCGAAACGGCTGCAACTTCGATAAGAATCCACACCAATAAAATTCAAACCGCAATACAAATTCGATGTTCAGCTGAAATAACAACTGATACAATGCTCCATGGCAGTGCAAATTAAGACCTCCGCTCCGACAATTAAACCCAGTACACTTCAAGCATACACATAGTTGTGTAATTTTAACGGTTACACGGTACATACGCACATATTACAAATATAGAAAACATTTAGCTAAATAGTTAAAGTTACAAACTTTGCCGCAGTTAATTCGTTCCGTCGTTCTATTTGTCTTAATTTCGGAGACGAGCCCTTTTAATATTTTACGTGAATACTTACGAGATCCGTGAGTTTCGTGATAATTAAAAATATATAATATTAATACTAAATTTATTTATTTATTTTAATATATATATATATATATATATATATATATACATAATGTTTTTTATTGTGAAACAAGATTATCATAACTCGTAATTGCTTCGAAATTCTGCTAACTTTGGTGCAAAAAAAAAGACAGGTAATCTTTCATTACGTCAACGCTATGTAATGAAATCATCCCGCATTAGAAAATAAATTTTTCCAATTAAACTTTTAATGAAAAAGGCACTCATAGTTGCTTTGATATTTATAAAACGTGAATTATGATCGAAACTTTTAATTGACAATCTGATAAAATATGTATATCGACACGGAACACGTAAAGCTCAGTTTGTGATAGTTTTAAACGTAGTTTGAATAGAGGTTAAAACTTTGTCTTTTTCTATCTGAAAGATTCATTCGAAAAACTTGAATGTTTTGTAAAACGATTACGTGGTTTGTATATATTTGCTGCAACTGTAATATAATAACTCAAAATTATTTTAATGTTGATAAAACATATATTAGTATATATATATATATATATATATATATATATATATATATATATATATATATATACAACTTAAATTGTAATTATATTATATAAGGTTTCATAAAAAAAGCTTCAGTAACATTTATGTAGTAACATTAAATAAAAATTTTAAGATTTATAAAAACATTTTATCGCATTCATACAAAATAATGTTAAGCATAATTTTCTCGTGCAACTATTCGAAAACTACAATTAAAAGCAGAATCGTGACATAGTTCACGTTCCACCGACCACCTTCCTTTATATGTATATATATAAAATGAATTAGCGCAAACAAACAAACAAAATGTACTCTATAAAATTAATAATAATAATAAAAAAAAGTGAATAAACAAATAAATGAAATCAACATTAACAAACAACGAAAGAGGAGAGCAACATTCGTAAATTATAATTAAACGCATCCACGAGTGTATTAGGCACGGCATAATTTGGCACTATGAACGTTAAACCGTACACGGGCAGCAACCGAACAAAGCAGCCACCGTCATAAATAATGCGGATGCGCTCGTGTTGGTATTAAACGATGCCTGCACATGCACAATTCCAACAAACGGACACGGCATCAATCCAGTACCGCCGCATCTGCGACACAATTACATACACCAGAGCATCTCAAATATTCCATTTTCCTATTCCTACATTATATTCTGAAAATTTAACATATGACTACACATACCGAAATATATTTATCTCATATCTAGTAGACTAAACGTAATATATATATATATATATATATATATATATATATATATATATATATATTATATCAATAATATATTGTTTTTAAAATGAAAAAGTATATATTTTAATAAAGTTTGAGAATCACTGTCATAAATTACATGCACGTATTCGTGAAGCCAGATTAGTACGTGTACGACGGCATGCCCTTTTACAATGCAACGTCGTTTGCATTCCAAATTCGGAAATCATCCACGTTATTCCTATACCATTACAGAAACACGCTTATTAATTTATTGAAATATATTGAATTATTGCGTTATTTTACATTATTATAATTTCGTTTTAAAATATACACAAAGTTGCTTTATGAAAATACGAATCTCTAAATATGTTGCGAAACTTTTATACAGCTTTTTCATAAAGAAAATGCATCTCTCTACTGAAATAAATAAATTATTCAAATTTTTTTTATTCTCAAAAGAATGTTGACTATATTATATTTTATACAAATGTTTTATAATATTTTTTATATCGATAATTTCTATATTAATATTAATATAAATGAAAAGCTTTAAAATTTATAATCAGTTAAATAAACATTCATACAAAGAGTTTAAATATAATTTAATCATATTTAAACTCTTTGAATGAATTGATATATATGAAATAATTATTTTTCAAGAGATTTTTATTCGCTCTGTATCGACTATTATTATATATATTGATTTAAGATGTTTTTAAAAAATGCAAAATCATTCTGATTTCAAAAAAATATGTGTATATTTTTTTATAAATTTAATGTTAGTATAAATGATCGAAATAAAGTTGAAAATTAGATAAAAAATAATAATTATGCCGAGAAATATGTATATTTATATGTGTGTATGTATGAACATAACGATGAGAGTATATTATCGAACAAATAAGCATATTTATAGAATTTTATGAATAGCAGAAATATATATATATATATATATATATATATATATATATATATATATATATAATTTTTGCAGCGTATTTCATAATAAATTTCATCGTTTTTCCGCAACGATATAACGAATCGGAAAATTCGGCTTTTGTACATTCGTCGGGATTGTTCCCGGAATTTGTTTACATTCGCGAAATCAGCTTTACAATTGATAAATTATCTTTTAAGCGATGATCGAACGAACCGAACCGTATTTTAGAGATGTAGCAACCGAGATATGATGAATTGTGATCGTTCGATTTTCAATTATTTTAGATAAATATTTATAGGCCGTAAACGTATTTTCCGATATTTCTTTCGTACGGCTTTTTTTTTAAACCGAAAGATTCGCCCTAAATGTTTCTTTCACTTTTTATACTCTTATATATATATATATATATATATATATATATATATATATATATATATATATATATATATATATATATATATATATATAATAAAAAGTGATTCGTCGTTTTCATAACATTTATTTTTATTATTATTATATTTTGTTCGCTTAATATTCGTCCGATCTTAAAATTGATTATTTATTGAGAAAGAAAAGCAATCGCAACCATGAAAAAATAATCTTGTCTAGTAATTCAATTTGTTTCTCGTATTTATTCTATTGAAATTGTTTTATAGCGTGCTTTATTTTTTTTATTATTATTTTTCACATCCATTATAGGAGATTTCGCACATTATAATGGAATTTTATTTAACGTACCGCATGCAGCAAATTATAACGAAGCGCGTAATTAATGAATATTTAAATTTTCAATTTAACGTCTAAACCAAGAGGAAATGCAATTTAACTTATGTACAAAATGTAATCCTCTTAAACGAACATTACGTGGAATTGCTCTCATCTCCGTTCGGGTTTTGATATTATTAATATTCAATAGTTACAATGCGGTTAAAATGTAAATAACTTTTACGTTGAATTATTTATGAATATTCCTTTAAAAAAAATAAACACTTATTGTCTTATAATAATATTGTGTAAAAAAAAATATTTATAATTATTACTGGTTATTATTTATATATATATATATCATTTTTGAATTAATTTTATAGATATGCGTTCAGCTGATCTCGTATACAAATTCTAATAATCTTCATAAAAAAAATAATATTATTCAACAAAATTTAAAATTTAATATTATTAAAACAAAATACAAAAATTATAACATATTTTTGTCTCATTAATTATTATTAAATATTGTACATTAAAAATTAATTAAACAACGTTAAATATTTACAATATAAAAAGATCTAGTTATTATGCGCAGATATAACGCCAACAGTTATACTGAACTTCATATTTTAAACGGTTAAATTATACGGTCCTTCTTTTATATATATATATATATATATATATATATATATATATATATATATATATATATATATATATATATACATATAATAAAATGGAAATAACGCGAGATGAAAAAAAAAAGAGTCTCGCTCTCATTTAAATGAAAATTTACTGCGATTAATTAGCGCAAGACTATAAAACAGGGAATATTAATCGCTTTTATAATTCGCATTAAACGTTTTGATTTCACTCTTTAGATAACAACGTATCGCATTTACGTGGTGGAAGCGAAGGACGAAGGGTGTGTAGAAAGAAAGGGTTTGTTCAATGGGCAAAAACCCTTTCGTACAGCACACATACACAGTACACGCGTATATATCACATAATATTTCCAGATATTATTTATTTTATGAAAAGTAAAATATATACCGACGTGTTTGTATTCCTTTATCCATATCTGAATTTGGATATATATGGTGGCTCCTCGTCGTAACCATGGATATATTAGCGTAAACCCCAAACATTACTTACTACCCTTACCACGTTACGAATATCTTCTACGCCCTATTTATTTACTCATAAAGGTGAAACATACCTAAAATATATACAAATCATTCGTAATCATAAATTATTATTGCGTACGCATTTCGTATATACGTATAGATTCGTGTTATCTACTCAAATAAACCTCTTCGGAAAATTTAAATGTATCGCATTACCTTAAATGAAATCGATGAATTATTTATTTAACTATAGATTAGGCAAAACGATTGAATTAACCTTCGACATAATTTATTTGCCTTTAATATTTATATTTATGTATATGTTTAAAATATACAAAAATAATAATATATCTTCATGATGTTTATAGCTTATTAACAAGTTAATAATATAAAATTTCAATTATAGTCCTATAAACATATTTTAAATATTTAATAATAACAGAAAAAAATTCATATTATAATACTTAAAATATTATAAACAAAAAGTGCTCTAAATATAATCCTTCTTTCAAATAAACATTTCCCATTTAACTCCATTATGCAATGCATTTCTTTTCATTTCTTATAAAATACAACAACCCTTTTTACTTAAATTCTAATATTACTTTTATGTCACGTAACAAGACTAAAAATATGCTATTAATATAAATCCATGAGAAAAACAGAGTATATTCATAACGAAAATTTACTATGAACAGTAAATTTACGTAACAAAATATTATACATCATACATTTTAATATATTACTTTTATTTAAAAAATATATATGTCACTTTTTATAATCAATACTTCTATTTTATTATCATTGTAATTAAAATCTCTTTTCCAACTATAACTTGTTCATATATGAAAAGTACCTTAGTCAGAAGGAAATTTAAACTTTAATCAATTTGATAACATCTGTTCTATTGTATATACTATATAACAAATGATTATATCAACAACCCCTTACAATTCCACAAACTTATCCCTCTCAGCACTTTGCATTTGAAATTTATAGAACTTAGAAATCACGTCTCCAATATCGTATATACTATTTCGAGTTTTGAATATAAATATATCTCCTTCAATATTTCAATCTAAAAATAATTTAAATCATAAATTAAGAACAAACTCTGTAATATCTTTATCGCGCAGACTTATAGCACAAAAAAACAACAAAATTTCCATTGTTCCACAGTTTTTGTCAGACGGTCGGTAAACGAACTAGTAGTTTAATTTCGCAATAATGTCCAGTCTCTACCCTTAAACCATTTAGAACGGTGCTAAATAACCGGAAAAGCAAAAAAAAATAGGCTGAATAAATTTTGAAAAGCGCAAATTCACATTTCGTACAGTCGCAGGAAAACTCTGACACGAACGCGAGTTTATTGCGAAAATTCTGTCGCACGCAATAAAATTTGCATAAATGTAAATTAAAACGTGTCCTATATACTCGTTACAATATTTTAGATACTTGTAATATTCTTCCATCCCTTACGTTGGAAAAAGGATTACGTGTGTCTTAATATTCGCCGAACGGCGTCAATTTATTTTCATATTTACGACGCACGGGCCTTCGTCATTAGAAGGCATATCTCAGTGTCGCTGATGAAAATATTCTAAAATATCATAGATGATTTAAAATATAAGTTTTTTAATTTATTTTATTTTTTTTATTTTGTTTCGCAACTCATCGTTGTCTTAATTTATTTATTTTTTTCCACTTATTCCGTTAGATAATTTATATGCGTATCTCGACAAAAAACGGTCTACTCATCGCGAAAATCTATTCATTTAAGTGAGTGCTCCAGTTTCTATTTTTCTTGTCCTATCATCGTTATACCTATGTTTATAATCAAATATTTCCAATTTTATCAATTTAAAATAAACGTTTTTTATCAGAAATTTCAACATAACTATCGAATTACTCATTAAAAAAAATAATGTTTTTTTTTTCAATTTAATAGTATTTTAATTGAAGCTATTCATACGTTAAAACTTAAATTTAATTTATAATAAAAGAAAATTTTAATTAAAATTATTATATCCAATTTGAGGTATTCAAAAACCATCCATCTTTTTAGAAAACTTAATTTTACAATTAAATTATCTATTTCTTATACAGAAAAAGTCTTAATTTGATTTATATTATTATATATAATTAATAAAATTTTATTTTTATGAAAAATATTTAAAATATATTTTAGTGAAAGTACTTATTTTAATAAAAATCTTTATGTATTCAAATTTTCAAACTCATTCACAAAAATTTTCAATATTTTATATATATCGAAAGAAACCTTTTTTCAATTACAAAGAACAGCATATAAATATATGTGTGTCTATATGCATATATAATATATTAACTGAAAATTACAAAGAAAAAAATATTTTTAGACTGATATTAAAATCAATTTTTATTTACAAAATATATTTTTTATGCAGTCGGCATAATTATTAAATTCGAATTAGACTAATATAATATACTCGTTATATATCTAAAGGATGAGTCATTCTTAAGCCTTTTTTTTGAAATAAAAAGGCGTAGAAAAATAAAAATAATGATCACAGAATACAGAAAGAAACCGATTAACGATTATTGAAAAAGCCCTTTTTGTATATATTTTTTACAGATGATATATGCGTCTAAAATTTTAACAAATATTTTAATATAATAGAAAAATAATTACAATTTAATTTAATACAAAAAAAAAACTTTGAAACGCTAAACGACGATAAAAAAAAGAAAGGATTTCTATTTGTTTCTTCTCGTTGAAGTGTTCAATTAATGTGACCGGTGAAACTCGTATAAATCAGAATATTGTTTAGACTTGGGAGCAATTAAAAGTCTTAATTACTTAGCAGAAAAAAATCCTCTTTGTGTTATTTATAAAGAATGGACTTAATACTTTTTTATTGTCTGACAGTATTCGACAGATAAATGTATTTTTATACGATTTAAAATATATTATAATTTAATATCGATTCATTATATTTTTTAAATGAATGCAGTTTTTTTTTCTGCAATTTTTTTGTTTTAATTATAACTTTTTTGAGTTTATTAGCAAATGTGATATTGATAATGTTTTTTATGTCGAGTAATTCTTTGTTTTTAATCGCGTCATTATTTAACGAATTCCACTTAAAACACGCGTCCGCGTACATTATAAAATGTGTTAGCATTTATTAAAATTCCACAGTTCTCCGGCCGATTTATCGCAAAAATAGGAATGCCACCCCTTTGTGATAATCGAAGCGTCTAAAATTTCACCCTTAAAATAAAAGACGAAAAGGCTGAAGCGTAATCAGAGCGTGTGACAAAAATCTTTAATTATTATAATTTTTTTTTTTCTATTATTTTTATCTTGACTTTGAAACGTCAGACCTTTTAAGGTTATACACCATGAGGCGATGGAGAAACTAGAAGACGAGTACGGGGCTGAGTCGAGTGAGGATCTTTATGGGCGAACTGAGCTCAAGTGGGAATCAAGAACGGCGAATGAGGATGGAGGGTCTCGCCAGTTCTCCACTGTGTATATATAATTTATCGTCAGGATTAAATTTAGTATAGGCTTAGCAGTAGCAGCAAGCTCTTCTGGTAGTGTGAGAGCTGAACTCCCTTTTTTGGGGTGGAATCTTCCCTTGTAAAGAACAATAAAACCGCGTTGTCGCAAGCTGCCACAAACCCAACGAGTTAACCGACAAAAACGTCAACGCTCTCTTCACTTGCGAAATATCGTGACGTCGCACACAAACACATGCACGCACACGCTGTATTCTAAAATGGTTACTAATACTCAAACTATAAGCGAGCGTTGAAAGCTTCGAGCTTTCGCCTTGTTTTATGCATAATAAGATTGCCGCATAAAATACCCCACTCAATGGTTAACCACTTCGTCGCCACGTAGATGGAAACTCGGAACTGTGAAGCGATACGACATAAAAATCCATTTCTAACTCTCAATAAAACGCTCTGTGCTTATCCCGTAATTGAATCTGCAGTTTCAACCGTTGAGAGAGAAAAAAAAAATAATATATATATATATAAAGTATGGTTTGAATCGAGAAAAATCGAATTTTCATTTTTTTTTCTTCTTTTTGGTTCGGTCGCTCACTCTAGATAAAATTGTTTGCAGGATCCACCATCCGGCGGAAATGCCGACATATGCTCATATAAGCGTTCTCGTAAATTAGTTACGCGAATATTGATCATTTTTCGCATTTTATAAATATAGATTTTAATTTTGGAATGTGTAGCTTTCATATTTAAACGAATTTTAAATTTTCGTATTTTAATATTAAAAAAGCGTTTCATTTTTCCAATATTTATTATTGAAGATTTTTCATCATAAAATATTCCTGTCAAATTCAACGGATTATAATTAATATTTATTTCTAAGAAGAAATTCATAAACAATAAATATATATTTTTTAAATAAAACAAAATCTCTCTCTTTTCTTAGTAAATAAAATTTATATTTAACAATTAATATTTTAGAATAAGTTTTTATATTACATTTGATTTAAATTATTATTTTTTTTACATAATTTCGTATTCAAAGTATACCGATAATTATCCCTATTTTTATTTTTATTTTTAACACTAATTTCATATATTTTTATTGCGTATTGAATCGTAATCAATTCTTGATAACATAATGTTTATACAAAATCTTTCTAACATCATTTGTTTTCAGACTCTTATTTTATACTTAAAAAGCTACTATTCTACCCCGAATTTTCTATTTTGATAAAACTCATTTTAATATATTGTAAATATAAAACTTATATAATTATTGTTCACCACTTGTATTACATTATCTATGACTTAATAAAAATATTTTCTAAGACGCAACATTCGCGAATACACAAATAGCAACCTTTGTTCCGCATAATATGATATAATGCAACATAATATATGTAAGCTTGATCGTCGGAGTTATCAAGTAACGAATTCGAGTCATGATCTCTGTCTGTAATATTAATAACGTCACTTTGTCATGCTCATTCATATGGAAAGCGCTTGTTAGCGAGAGAAAAATACATTTTCATGCGAGTAATTTATGCGAAACCATATAAATGAAAAATTAATATAACAAGCGAACGGCTCAAAATAAAATAACAAAAAAAAACATATATAATATATATATAAATATATATGAAACGAGAGAACATCTTTTACGCAGATACGTAGCTTTTCATCGTGTTATGTGTGAAAAATTGTTACCAAAAAAGAAAATCATAAACTATGTGTTTATAAATCGTATTTCAGAATGTTAATTAAAAAATATTTAATGATTATTGTCTCTTTGAACATTGAAAATATTTTAGCTCATAAATAATACACACACACACACACATTTATATATATATATATATATATATATATATATATAGTTTTATAAAAATAATGAAAAATATTCAGAGTAAAAGCCTAATCTGATCGAATATACGATAACTAAATAGATTCATACATAAATTTGTACACTAATCGGCTTTTAATAAAATCCACACCATTCTTCACATACAATAATTAATCTCAAATATATAAATGAATAAAATTATTTTTTTAACATATTTTAAAACCACTGATTATACAAAAAAAAGAAAATCGGATTTTAGCCAATATAATATAACAAAATTAACTATATATATATATATATAATTCATTTGATTAAAATCGATATATTTTAACAAGATTTTTTATTTATTTAAAGGCTTCTGTTTTTTTTTACATTATAATAATTTAATATATTTACATATATGATAAAAGGGATATAATAATGATTTTAACACTGGATACTCGATATATTGACATGACAACGAATTAATTGAAATACACAGTTGAAATCAGTCGACCGACAAAATCCTCATACGCATCAATACAGAATCTATCAATCGACATTTTGCGCTTTGACGTTTACAGCCTATTTTTTTTTTTTGTACCGACGTTATTTAATCGATTTCAGATTGCGAATAAAAAAACATAACTCTATTATATGAGAAATACTCAAAAAAAAATCTCGATATTCGGTTGTTCTGTCGTTTCGATGAAAATTATATATTTTTAAACGCGCTAAGTCGTTTCATGTTTCCATTTTTAATTATTTACAGAATATTATTTTCATTTTATTATATTTATATTTATTATGTTTTATTAAAGAAAATTTTGCTATATAAAAAAAATCAACAATTATTTTAATTGAAAAATATATTTTTAAATCGTCTGTGATAAACGAATTTTGTCAACGTACGTTTATTTTATTTCACAAATATTCATATAATTATTTATCAAATGTTAATTTATACACTATAATCAAGCAGTCGAGTTTATTTAATATTTATCCATCGTTGGAAGCATTGTTTTATATACAAGAGATTATCATTAATTATACAAGGCATAACGTGAAAAGTGATGGTATATATTTGATTCATGGCAACGTTTTTCCCTCATCCCTTCGTCTCCAATACGATGTAGATTTGGATACTTGATTAAATTTTTGAATAATGGTATGGCATAATTTAAAATTTAATTTTAAATAATGAGCAATTTAAAATTACACTTAACGAAGGCTTTCATTTTATCTTTATATGCACAGGCAAGCATCGTACTTCTGCCTCATTATTTCGTTATGCTAATATATTCAATACAGCAAACAAAGACAGTAAAGCTGTCTTTATATTTCAAACTCCCTTGAAGTTCTACATTATACTCCAAGCATACTCGTATTATACACAATACTTTAATACACACACACACACGTAAATGTTTTTATATTATATATAATATATAATATAGTTGTCACTACTTTTATTAAACGGAAAATTTCTCATAATACTCAATGTCAACTTTATTCAATTATCTTATATATATATATATATATATATATATATATATATATATATATATATATATATATATATATATATATATATAATATAAAATATAATTTAAAATTATTACGGATCGAAAATTATATCTCAATAATAGTCACGCTTCATAGTTATTGTTATTATTATAATAACAGAAACTAAAATTTTGTATACTATATAAACTTAGTAGTTAATGATATTTAAATCAATTTTGTCGGAAAATACTTCGAGTACAATCAAATAATGTCGCTTTATTTGATGATTTTCATTATGAAAAATGTGTTATAAATATTTTTCAAGAAAATATCTTTTATTTTATCTATGAACATATATTTAATATTTTCTACATATTTTTTTTTTCATATGATAAAATACTCTCGATTCATATTTTATAGCTTACCTGTTGATATTGATCATAATAAAATTTCTTACTCCAACATTTCAATACATATATTATCTTATCATATATATCTATATAAAAAACGACGTTTATCAATATAAATAATAAATTGTCGATTAATAATAATAATAATTATTAAAAATATTCATTCAAATTATAATAAAAAAAAGATACAACAATGTAGTGGATGTTTTAGTCGTGAAAATACGCAGTTAACAGTCGCTAAAACTCGTGCAAAACGCTATTAATAAAACTGTAAGGGTTACTGCAACATGATGTAAACGGCTTTGAACTTTACGAATTTAAAGTATAGCAGTTATAAAGTTTTAGCATCGTTCGCTAGAAAACAAATTTCAAACAAGTATATCCGTTGTACTCTTATTACTTCATGCATAAATCTATAATAGATGACCTATATAAATAGGAATTAGCGCTTTACATTAAACGTATCCTAGTTGTTGTTTCATATTGCAACGATGTCCCTTTAAACTGTATTATAAATTTTCCATATATATATATATGGTATATATCTAAAATAAATATAAATCAATTTTCACTCTCGGAACCGAATAAATTTATTTTCAATTTTTAATAATGAAATTATTTGTACTATTATAATTCAAGATAAATATATACGTAAAATATTCTTAAAATACGACGATTTATAAGAGATATAATCCTTTAAAAAGGATTAATATCTGAAGGCTGAACCTCGATCTTATCAACGTTGGATGCTCGATTGCGTGAAAAATAAATGGAAGAAATGATACTTGAAAGAAAAGCATTAGCCCTAAAAGGGTTGTTACGTCGTTGATTCGTTTATTTTCTTTATGCTATATATTTCAATTTAATATTTTCGCTTAAAATTATATATATATTATAAAATTATGATCTGAACGATTTATATGAAATAATTTATTTTAATTTATATATGTATATAATGACGTAATCGGATTTATTTTTGAAATAGGAGTCCAACGGTGTGGTTTTGAATTTTTTCTCTATTCTAAAAGATTTCCATTGAGTCCATCTGTTAATTAATGTAAGTACAATAGAACAGGGGGGAACGATTTACGGTTTATTGTGCAAATTACAAAGCAAAATATTTTCCGTAGAGGTTCGCGCAGATAAGCGCCATTCAATTAAATGTTTGCGTAATTGCTTTTGTTCGGCGAGTGTACGCCAGACTGAAGACAATGAAATCGGGCTGGTACGACAATCGGCTCTGTCGATTTGCAAAAAGCTCTTTTTGCATTTAACGTTCGATCGAACGACAAATTTCAATGAATCACCAAAGTGGCATAACATTATACCGATATATATATATATATATATATATATATATATATATATATATAACCATACTTCATTGCTATATATCAATAATAGGTGGTAAAGAAATAAAATTTATATAATTACCAATTAAAGAACAAATGTGTATTTATTGATTATATATATAATTTTTACGTTCAACGTGTTTTTATATTCCATTGAAAACATCAAATTTTAACATGAAAGCATGTTTACAATCCTTTACAAATAAAATAATTAATTAAAGAATCGTGTCCTAAAAAAAAATAAAATTGCTTTAATTTGTAATTATGAAAAAAAAATTAAGTCTTTAAAATCTAATATATTTTTAAATTTAATGCTTGGTAACAAAGTTTAAACAAAGTATAACTTCACATAAATAAATCGACATTAACGTTGAAAATATTATACAAAGTTTTTCGA
>JANIJI010000059.1:10192500-10360000 GCA_024500535.1 Leptonema lineaticorne
TGAACTACTTCGGTCTAATGATATAATAATTAAGATATATATATATATATATATATATATAAATTTATAAAATATTTTTTTCATTCTCAAATATTTAGAAAAATAAATAAATTGAATATAATTCTTAAATTACATATTATAGACGAAGATGAGATGCGTAATAGAATAATTTGTTGGGTTGCATTGCGGTGCAATCGACATTGATGCAATACCGTAGAACTTAATTACTTTCGAGCTGAAACATTCTAAACTCTGCTAGATTGCACGTCCAGCATCATAATCAAGTTTCAAATACCATTCCGCTCCTTCCATTAACGCAAAATAACATTTATTCCTGCTCCAATACTAAATATGCAGAATATATATTTTAACTCTAAACTTTTTATACTATAGAGCATATATACATATATATATATATATATATATATATATATATATATATATATATATATATATATATATATATATATATATATATACACAATAAATTACTTTAAATTATATTGTATATTTAAGCCGTATTAGAATCAAAAATGTTGATAACACATCATCTACTTATATATTATATCCAACTTCCTAAAAATACATGTTTTATATAATCATATAGAATTTAGAATTCTTTATTAACCATTGAATGTGTTTAATCTCTGTATATGGATTATATATTATAACGCGTAAAATAAATATTAATATAAGTATTCGATGATTTTTTTTAACCGTATTGTTTTTGCTTGGCATCATTTTGTCTACAGTATTTTGATATTGTAACTTTTTGTCCCTAAGTTTTTGCCTTGTGGCGTTTTTGCTGCAAAATCTCCCTGCAGTTATCCAGAAAATTGTTATTTTCATCGCTTGTTTTTGTATTAAAATATATATGATACGATATATATAGAAAATCTAAATTTCGACACATTTAATTTAAATTAATTCAAATTCTCATAACATTTTTTTTTTAATATTGAAACATTCAATATTTGTTCATTGTAACTTTGTATAAAGCGAATTTTAGATATCGATATTAACGATTCATATTGATGAAACATATGATGGAAATTGCGGGATTAATCTCTAGCAGGAAATTTAAATGAAATTAATTAATTTACAATATATGCATATATATATATATATATATATATATATATATATATATATATATATATATATATATATATATATATATGTGCGTGTGTATGTTATGTTAGAGTACTATATTGAATATGTTCATTACTAATGAAATAATTGCTTATCTGAGATAAACATAATATCTAATTACGACTAATTATACATAATTCCATTCAATATTACTTAAGTATACACTGTGTATACTAAGTCTTTTTACAAGATAACATTAATTATGTTTCATTTAATAGCAAAGATTCGTTTCATTCAAAGCAAAAATGAATATTTATTAAAAAACGCAATTATATGTTAAATACTTTAGTTATCTTATTTTAAATCGTAACTATGTATTATATATTTAAAGATATATATATATATAAGTTGCTCTTTTATTACTTCAAAAAATCTGGAATATCTCGTGTAAAACGACGGTTAAAACAGCCCTCGTAAATCTCAGCTGTCACCAGGCGCGTTAAATTCTTTCATTCTCTCATCTTTTGAGATAAGGTTTCGTCTTTCGCTGCGCATAATCGGAGGCGTTTATCCTTAGTAATTAATATTGTAGAGGATCGATTGTTTGCTTTCGACGACAGATAATGAAAAAAATAAGGATGAAAATGAGCGCGGGTGTTTCGAGTGTAGACAGAGAAGGCTGAATAAAAAAATGTGTATATATATATATATATATATATAAAGGAAAACAGGCGGCATTCGGCAGAAAGGGAAGAAAAATGAGATCGTACACAAATTTTCTGAGACGGGTTTCCGAATACGTTAACTGGTTTTTGAGCACGCTCCACTCATACCACGTTTCGTGAGGAAAATCTTTGCCCCGTGAATTTTCCCCCGGATGTGAATCCTTGTTGCTGTTGTGTCGATACGAGCGAAAGTCAATACTTGTCGAAGTGTATTCACGTCGAAAGGATGAGAAGGAACACCAGTGAGAAAACTGCTTCGGTGAAATTGCTTAACAATTTTTTAATTTCGAATAATGACCCGACAAAATTCGAAGTTTATGCGGCATAGACGCCAACTTTTCCGGCGAACTTTGAGAATTTTCTCCGCTCAAATGATTACACTCCAAATGTAAGGCGTTTTCGGTTTCTTTTCATTTATATATATATAATTCATTATTTTCTATTTCGATTCATTTTTCCACTCTAAAAATTTATAAGCGTTATTTAAAAAAAAATATCCGTCCTAAATACTTCTACAATACATTGAAACATAACGATTGCATTAATGAATATACAGATCTGTAATATTATTGAAAGACATTATGCTCTCTTAATATTTAAATTGCCAAATAACAGTTTCACAAAGTGCCGTTATAAAAAAAATAACATTGGGATAAGAAAATGTTCAACGTTATTTTATGTAAATTTCTCAGAAATCCTAGTCGTTATATATTTATATAATATTAATTCTTATCTTTCTAATTCAAAGTTTTAAATATAATATTGAAATAAAAAAATATTTATTTTTCATAATGATACATGTATTTGAAAATTATTATCTTTATTTTATGTATAATATAACAATGTCTATTATTGCAATTTTATTTTAATCATATTTAAACTATATGAATCTTTAAAAATTATTTCGTTATATTAAAATAGAAAAAAAAACAACGAAACACAATATGCTATATTTTAATAAATTTAATCGTATAAAAAGGAAGGTTTATTATATATGTACCGAAAAAAATATTCAATTATAAAAAAAGCAATTCACAGTTTTATAATTAAATTTAATAAAATATGCACGAGTCATATTACCATATATATATATATTTACATTTTCATATATCTGGCGTGAAAATTGAAGTATTCCGATGCATTGTTGGATGTATGTTGAATTCGTAACTTCGCCATATATGAAATTCCGAGCTCAATTTCCGGTCCAGTACAAAAATGAAAACCTTTTTTTAGATCAAAGCCCATCATATAATAAAACAAAAAAAATATTGTAAAATTCATTACAAACTCACTGATTGTAATATATGCTAACAAATATTCGTACATTTTTTATACAATATATTCCATAATTAATTTTAAAATATTTTTTTATATTGAATTATATTTTTAAATTAAATATGATATTTCATAAGATATATATAAGAAACTATATGTCTGATGATTTTTTTAATCAACTGAAAAATTTTTAAATTTATTAAAATTTTAAATGTAATATTAAATGTAAATAATGTGCATATTTCTTCTATGTTTGAGATGTAATGAAAATTATAATAAAAAGTTTCTATTAATTTTAATGAAATTTGTATAAAATTATAAAATCTATTTTAAATTTATGGATTTCAATTTAATTGTAAAATTACTTTAGTATAATAGTTTACATTAAGTTAATTTAAAGAAAATGATCATTTATTAGTATATTACATTTTTATATACTAATTTAGATCTTCATATCTAAACACACTATTTTGAGTTAACACTATTTTGAGTCATCAGTTCTATGCTCTAATATATTTATTTTTGAAAAATTTTAATATATATATATAAAACAATATATTATATTTAATGAAACAATATGCAACAATAAATCATGTTTGAACTCTCACATTCTGAACATCTTAATGTAGATAAGTGATATTCTCATATGTATTATAGTATATCTGTTGCATTTATTTTTTTCGATTTAATCCGTAATAACACGATTTACTCAAGAGACCAAATAAGCACACAGAAAACAAACTCAATTATACCGTTACCTTTAACGCCACCTATGTGCATAATAAGCAAAGATGTCCGAAGCTTATCGGACACAAGCCGGCACGATTCCGGTTAATTTGTTTGCATGATAAAGCGCAACGATGAGAATAACGACGTCGTGTCGTCACGGCCACGAAGGCACAGAAGGAAGAGCGGCGACGCACGTGACGTAACAAAGGGCCATTATCGGATAACGGGGCCGAAATAGGGTAAGTATAGTAGAACGGGTCGGAATGGTTAAGGCTAAATCCTACAGGACACGACCACCCTACTCGTCCTTTTTAGTATGCCGCGTATTAGTTAGTCCTGCGAGGAATGGGAGGACATCCGTCTTTGTCGTGATCGCCTCCGGAACTAAACCGCTTATAAAATCACGTCCGACCGAACGGCTCGGGTCCGATCAATCAATCGACCGATTAAGGCAGTCGCCTTGTCCGCGAAACTCCTTATTCTACTTATAACACACATATAATATACATATATATATATTTATATTTATATATAAAGTACATATAAGGAAGGACACCTTTTTTATCTACTTAAATGCCTGACTGCGTTATTCGATACCCCTCCAGTTTTTTTCTTCTTTCTCTATTAGACTAGCTTTTGAAAAATTCCATATTGTGAACGGTGCTGCGCAGTTAGTTTCGAAACTTATCCTCGTATATTCATTACGTATTTAATATACAGAATTTTCATCCTTTTATAATAAAAAAAAAATTATCATTTACATGTAGTTTAAATTAATGAGAGTACAAAGAAAACTATTTTCGATTCACATAGCTAATAAAACTTTCGATACGGCCATTCAAAAGAGTACTATTGACAAAGAGTTAAACCAAAGACGAAGATCTTTATAGCTATGAGTTTCGACATTTTTCTATTGATCTTTTCACCTAAATTTTTAATTCTTAAATTATTTGGTGAAGCCTATATTTATCATTTCTTAAGATGTGACCTAGGTATTGCATTTATCAATTTTAACTGTTCAGTATTTTTAGTTTCTTCTAACTTTATCCAAAACCTCCTTATTTACTACTTTGTCCGTCCAAAATATTATTTGCCACTTTTCTATATTACCATATAGAAAAATGGCAAAAGACTTAACATCTAAACATATGTATTTTTAGTTCTATATTTAAGTTATTCGATGTTATTTTTTTTTTTGGCTTATAACATTCTAATACTTGAAGACATACATTCGATAGCTTTGATGTATGTCTTCAAGTATTTCTAGAACGTTACTTATTCAATTTGATCCTTTTTAATGTATTATATATGCATTTACTACTATATACTATATACTTTGTTTTTATTTCAAAACTTTACTCATATTTTTTTATTCACACAAATAAATTAATTTCCTTTATTAAAATTAAATAAATTCATGAAAATATATTGAATAGAATAATTATACCATACATATTTAATATTATATTTATTATATGTCTAAATTTTTTTCAAAAAAATAATTACGTTCCTAATGTAAATAGAATTCATATAAAGAAAGTTGAATAACTCAATATAAAAAGTCGAGATCGATTTCATTGAAATATAATGAAATGAAATCATATTTAAAAATGACATGTATAGTTGAGTATTTACCTTTTTTTTTTTTAATAAAATTATAAATTTAATAATTTCAATAGTGAGTATATCGTTTGTTCAAATTATATAGTTATATAATTGAAAAAAAATATATAATAATTATATAATATTTTTAGCAAAGTTATAATGTTTGAAAATTATTATATTTCCAAAATTTTCTTAAAATATTAATTTATATATTTTAAACAATTCATATTATTAACAAAATTAAAATTCATTTTATTTATAATTAATTTAATATGTATAAATATACATGAATAAAGCTCACAGTACACTTATAAACATCAACGTTATTTGAAAATGTTCGAAATACGGTCCGCAACAATTTTTTTCAAGGAAAATCCCCTGCACTATAAAATATGAATCAAATTATGTCGGAAAATCCCAGTCGTATATATCTTCTTATATTGCTCAACCCATCTCAGGTCACCGGAGATTTCCTATCACTTTGTTCGTAGTTTCTTTATGTACACATGTATACAAACATTTCGCATTAATTATATTCAAAATGATATTAATTAAAATAAACGATCGTATTATTTTATTCAATATAAAATACAAAATTTGTATCATCTATATATATATATATATATATATATATATGTTATATATTTTTCACATATTTTTGACAAATCTTTCGTGTAACAATTACTAAGGCGAATTTATCACAGGTTCCACCGACAATAAGCAGCGTATATATATTTTTATACATATATAACATCGACCGCGTTCAATATGGCCTCTCTCTCTCTGCATGATTTAAAGTCGTCTTCCTGAGGTAACAAAAGGATTTTTTTTATTCGGTAGCTTTCTACGCGACGCTGTCAAACGAGTCGTCGTGGCTCGAGACGTTGCTCGCGTCGGAAAATGAATTGTAGTCATAACTCACGTGCGTGCGTGAACTCACGCGTGAGCTAGCAAACAATGGACCCGGTGATCTATCAGATCGACGTCGTCTTCGACTTCAACAGGACACAATAAAGAGAAAGAATTTCAATTTCGACAAAGCTTTTCTTACATATATTCCATATTATATATTAAATATTCGTGTGCATATTACATACATATAATACATTATGAGCGTACGTTTTTATATTTGTGTGTGTGTGTGTGTGTTATTTCATTTTTTTATACATTTCATTTTTTTACATTTTAGACACGTACGCATATGCGCACAAGCCTGACTCGTAAAGAATATTTTTCGGAGTATGTTCGGATATATTGAATTTTAAACATTTAAAAATAATATTTTCTTTCATATTTTCATGATTTTCTATTGAACTATCGTTGCCAATATTTTACAGAATAGACACCTGCGATAGTCAACCATAAAACATTTCTTTGTTGAACATTATTATTTTTAAGAATAAACATAGCAATATTTCGAGTCCTTTATACAAAAAAATAATATTAGATGATTAATGTTTATTTCATTCTATATTCTATTTATTTTATGACAAACATATTAAACAATTACAAAATAGACTGAAAAAATATTTAAAATAAATCAAAATCGTATAAATCTTATAAAACTGTGATCTAATTTTATGCGATTTACCGTAAAATATATTATATAGGTCACATTCTGAAAATCATTTCTATGTAGTATTAACCCCTTGAACCATGTAAATTGGTTGAAGCTTAATATATGTACACAATTAACCGGTTATCGGCTCAAATGTCTGTTACAATTATCCAAATATATATATATATATATATATATATATATATATATATATATATATATATATATATATAATAAAATATTCACGTTTATAATATTACACTATAGATATAAATTTTATTTCTAGGTATTATTATATATTTAATTAAAAATTGAACTGATTTATTATAACATATTAATTAAAATATTGATATTAATTCATTTATATTATTATAATATAAATTTAACGCTTTTAGGCAAACATATTTTGATTAAATATGATGAATGATATTTTAGATATATGATTGTTGAAATATTAATAATAATTATACGCTCTCTATAATTAATAAAATATTTAATTTTATTAAATTTGCTTTTTGACAGTAAAACGAATTCATGTTTTAATTTTTAAATATTTAAAAATTTTCCGCCATAAGCTCGTCGAAACACTGCGGAATTTTACGAACGCTTTCAATTGCGAAAGTACTGAAAATTTATTACTCCATAAAGCGGATATCTGTAGAATGTCATAACCATTCTTATGCAGGAAAATCTTTTTGGAAAAACGTTGTTGAACGAATGAGACAACCTCCAACTTAGGCGTAGTTGGAATCTCGTTAGAATATTGAATTATGTTTTTCCGAAGTGCTCTTCAAAGCGAAAATCCCTCTCTATTTTCCTGATATATATATATATATATATATATATATATATATATATATATATATATATATATATAGTTTTTTTTGTTATGCATTTTCTTCAGTTTATATTTCAACTTGACAATGATATCTTATAAACTTCGATAAATATATATTTATAATTAAATATCATTATCACGTTCGCTAATAATTTATCTTCGAAATATTCATCAGAATATACAGTAAATAATTTTAAATTTATCAGTAATTCGATGTCTTCTTTAATTAGTATATTAAAAATATTCAGTAATATGACTATGGTACTACGGTCGTTTTTGTCTCCAAGTACAATTAGAATAATTTAATTAAATTACGTAGCGTTGTAAAATTGTACTACTAATGTTATTTTGTTGTTTAAAATACTTCAATTAAGACTGCAAAATATAATAGGATTCTTTGCACAATAGACAAGTTTGTTATTTTTTTTGCGGGCAAATATTAAAAATAATATTTCGTTTATAAAAAAACAAAATTGAAACTTATAAATAAAATATATTTCGTGTCAATTTTTATTTTTCTACATAAAAGATTATATTTTAATGAATTTTACACAAAATATACCTTTTACTTCTAATTAAATGTTAATTTTTGATGCGTCATATAACCGTATTATACAACTTTTTAATATGTTTAATTTTAACAATGGTTCAACAGTTATATTATATTATATAATAAAAGCTATTTATTATTATTTATTATATTATATTATTATTTTAATCGAATCGTATAAAATAATGCAAAACTAAATACATAAACAGGCTGACGTTAAACTATTTAATAATTTATTCAATTTATATAATATAAATTATACGATTTTTTCGTTAGATTTATATATGTATTTTTTTTTTCGTCGAATTTTGCGTTAGATTTTCGTCGTTCGAATTTATATATTTGTAAAATTTCGCTTTTGGCAGTCGTTTGAGCGTGCAAAAATCCATTGCGTAAATGTCTCTAACACAATTCCCGTGTCGTAGAGACAATTATAACATTACGATTTTCACGCCGAATGTTTCAGCAAACTCGCATAATAGCTTCTGCGAATATATCCAACATTAGTTGGTGCCCTAAAAGTTTCATGGGCTGAAAACCCTCGGAGACCTTTTACGTATCCGTTCCCAACTTTGAACTTGGAAGTTGATCTCTTCCGAAAGCACTTTCTTCGCATTTTCGTCTCTTAGCCTAACCATAATCACATTTGAATCGAATTTTTATTCATTCAATTGTCTTTTGTTATACATATATTCACCTGAACATATATAACTCACGAAAAACATAATATAATCTTTAAAATTATTATTATTATTATTATTATTTATACTTGTATTATATTGTATAATCACTATAATAATGCACGCTCGTGAATTTTTAAAGTGCTTATTCTCGGTAATCGTCCATTAACAGTATTATAAAAGAGGTTAATGATTATTGATTAACTATAATCGGAATTGTTCGAAGAACGTTTACGGCTATTGATTGACAATTATCAAACCTTTTACCCTGCAATTTTGATAATAGTGAACATTTGCGATATTTATTTTTAATTTGCAATATGTTTAAATAAAACTTTGTTCTAGAATTAAAACTGATACTAATAATCACTACTGTATTATAAATTATATGTAAACTGAGATGTAACGTTACTGATTTGGTTACTAATCGTATATCTAGAAAAAATTTAAGAACTCAATTATTATCTATCATAAATCATATATAAATATATATAAATGTGTGTATGTGTGTGTGTTATTTTACATATTATATATCTAAATTGCATACATTTGCATAAATCACTAATATCCAACATACAAATATTCTATAATGTAATATTTGTTTATACCGTAGTAATACATCAGTTTGGCGGAAATGTTGTTGTAAAACTCATCTATGGTAAATCGATAAACAATCGGAATTCACATTCTATACAAATGTAAAACACGTGCAGCTGTATTCGAATGTTTCAAAACACTGTACATTCATATAAATATATTTATATATATATACAATTATACATATATATATGTATATGATTTTTTTCCAACGTACATATTATACGGGCGGTATATGAGGTAACAGATCGCTGGAAAACGCTTCGTTAAACACGATTCGTATTAAATTCCATTCAAACAGCGCTTCGTTTCGTTGCCCCAGATGTTTTAATTAACTCTATCGATACGAATCTGATTCGAAATTCAAGCTTCGATCCGTTTTATTTCTCTTTTGAATCCTTTTTCAAGTCTGTTTTTATTATTCATCAAACTGATTATAAAAACCCAGACCACTTACGAAAGTGTCTGCGAGCGAAATTGGATCGTAAAATATATATATATATATATATATATATATATATATATATATATATATATATATATACATACAGTTATATAATATCATTATTATTATAAATATTTTTTCAATTTAAATCCGAGTTAACTGTCACGTTCTAATATTCTATTCTGGTAAATGCCGCAGTTTCGTTTTTGATACGTGCCCGTAGTATGTATTGTTCGAAACTAGCAAACTATGGGATTAACCGGTCGGCACTTTAACTATTCAAAACCGCCCCTATTGTATTATATAATATTATCTGTTATAATAATTCGCGCGCGAAATTTTATACGTACAAAACGTTCGTAATAACACAGCGCGACCGGCAAATAGATATGTGCGCAACTTTTAATTAAATATTATCATCATTTATGATAAATACGTCAACTCGTGCCGTATATATAGTGTAGCTTAAAGTATACTAACATGACAGTTGAAATATGTAAAATTACTTCTTGAAAGTGTGCTCGTACGCAAAAGCTATTCATATGGGAACGGAACTGTCGTCGAGTTATTTCCAAGTTATTTGACTTTAAACAAAAAAGACATACTATTTCATATTAGCGCTAGTCTCTGAGGATTTTGACGAAATTCCTTCGCACATTTTCCTTATAATAAAATAAAGATAATTCACCCGCATACTTTGCCTATCGAAAAATTTTCCTTTCAATTTATACATTATATATAAAATAAAGACCGCTGAGCTTATATATTATATATATATATTTTTTTTTCATCTTTTCTTTTTTCGTGTCCGTATTAGCTGAAAGGCTTGTAAGGCTTTCGAAGTTCTTATATATTTTATTTGATAAATATTTTGTTGATTCGAAGCGCTAGGTTCAGGTTTGTAAGTATTTTCAGGGCATAAACAAACAACACGGCAAATCCTTTTCTTTCCCCGCGGCCTGTCCAGTCTCAGAAGTGAGAAATGTTTATCGTGGAGCACAAAGCTAAATATTTCGACTCGTGAGAAAAAAAATCACCAGAAATCCAGAATGAAAAAAAAAACATAAAAGAGGAATCAGTACATCGCAGACGGGGTAGATTTAGAAAGTTACTACAAATTATTTCTCTATACAAAGCACGTGCTAGAAATATATATATATATATATATATATATATATATATATATATATATATATATACCATATATATATATTTACTATATAAAAAAAATACTCATTTAACTTACAATTATTATTGATTTATTAAATATAATAAACAAAATTTTGAATGATGTGTAACTAGAGAATTCTATTTTGTTAAATAAATGATCGAAATTTAACAAATAATAAATAGAACTTTCTTTAAATAAATATAAATTTTAAAATTTGAAATTTGTACTACATTATTTTTTTGTAAAAATATTACATTCTTTGAAATATTAAAGAATAAAAAAAATAGAAATATTAAAATATTCCTTGGCGATCACCTTAAAGAATTCAATTTTCTTCATGATGATTTCCCTAGGGGAGAAATAAGTCTAATAGCTTTTTAGATTTTCTATAATTAAAGAAGTTTTCAAATTTTTACGGCTTAAGAAGAAAGCATCCGGAAACTTTTTAATCCTTCATCAATGTATATGTGTGAGTGTGAATGTGTGTGTGTGTGTGTGTGCAAATTTTAGCATCCCTTTGAGTTTGTGCACTACTAGCTATTCGACCAGCTTTCGTACTGAAACAGTTTAGTTTTCGACGTCTGCTTTGACAAGCCAAGTCCGCCGATATGTACACTAAATTATGCAGTTTAAGTTTCGGTTTGCTATTTCTCAAACTGGCAAATTTAAAAATTCATCTAGCTCATTAACAACCGTATTCGCTTATAAATTAATCATCATTGAAAATCAATTTTACAAAAATTTTATACGAAAACTAATGTAAAGCTTACTTTACTCATCTCTATTGCTCATTTTTTTTCCTCATATAATTAAAATTTTATCCGCGTTAAATATTTTAAATATATTAATGTTCATATTTATTATATTATATAGTAGTATCATAAAATAATTTTATTGTTATAAATAGTCATAATTACGAAGAAATACTTTATTTTTAAATAAATATGAAATAACTTCAAAGGATTTCACAATATATATTTTTATAATATTTTCCGCTTATAGTTTTAGTTCTCCGTATTATTTATATTATAAACGGAGCATAAAAATCATTTTATATTATTTTTAAAAATGAGTTCTTTTGCAAATACTTCATAAAATAAAATGCACTTTATATAATAAATAAACGCAAAGGAAAATAATATCTATTTATAATATTTCTAGTAATGGTCTCTTTTAATCTACTTATTAAGAAAAGAAAATTCTGTCGACCATTGTATTATTGTTGGTTTCCATTTTCTTCCTATATTTCATCTCTACTGTGTAAATATTTTATTAATTATATATATATATATACACGATATTTTATACTTATCATATTATTTTTATATAATAAAATGATGAAATACAACATAAAAACATAGGACTATTGATTTTTGAATTTTATAAAGAAATAATTTTGGAAAACAAGCAATATTGAATATATATATATATATATATATATATATATATATATATATATAATTCTTATAGAAATTTGATATAGATAGATTTTGTAAATACATCGGAACAGGTGAAAAAAATTCAATCCTTCTGAAGACACAAAAAATTAAATCATCATTCCTTAACGACATTTATCAAAGAGCAGAAATAAAATTCTACTGTAATTTAAATCGCTATTCCGGATTTATTTTACATCACGCGAGCAAAAAAATATCTCTATCAATTTATCTCATCCGCTAAAATTTCGCTTAATCCATAAAATGAGCGGTTCATTTGATTTTCAAAATTCTGAAACCGCATCGAATCGTTTCAATCCGTAATACGTCTCTTTTAATTTTAACAAGCTCGTGAAATTTTATTAAAAAATACCTTATTTTCATCACGTAAATAATAATACAAATGTTCGTTTGACAATATTAAGCCAGTTTTACAATTTCATCACTACGCTACACGTTTTCGTGTTTGTAAATTTAATTTTAACATATGTTTTCGTCAACATTCGTTCGTAACAATGCAACTCGGCCGAAGTAAATTGAACGGAAAGCTCGGAAAGCTCCCGTGTATTAGTTATCTCAGTTTGGCTGAGATAGTGAGCCGCTTATGTTGTAGAGCTTTACAAAGTGCCAGGTTCATTACAACACGGATGAACTATTGAAATGCATCTAACTATTGAGCATGCACTCCAAAAATAGCTGGAATATTGCACTATAGTGAAATAGCTCGTCAATTAGTAATGCCAATATTAATTTCATAGTCGCCCACGTTTCAACTATAATATAAAATCGGAAATGAATAGCGACTACGGCAACCTCATCGATGACGAATTAATTCCATTTCTGACCAGATTATAGCGTGAAAATATCAAAAATCGATAACATTTAGCATAACGGTCACGTTGCAGTTCTGCACGACCTAATTACAATTTAAAAATCCATAATCATTAATGTCGAACACGAAATGGACGTACAATTCAATTACACTGTGTGCTTGATATTAACATATGTTCATATTTCAACTTTCAAATTTATTTATTTCATCTTTAAACAATTTTTATACATGTTCTAAATAATGAAAACATCAGATAATACAATATTGAATTATCATCAACATTGATATATTTAATTCGCACGTTCGCATCAATCAGCTATAAATTAATTTTAATTATATATATATATATATATATATATATAAAGAAAGGGGGGAGGCTCTAAAATATGACATAATTCATCATTGATATTAATATATACATTAAGCGAACGTCAATAACAGTCTTTCATAACCGCAGACAATTCGGCATACGTTGAACTTGGGTACCAAGTGGCGGAATTCAAATTCCACTAATGTCTTTGAAGTTTAATACAATCTCTACCGCGAATCCGAAGCAAAATTCGCCATTTGAATTTAAATACCGCAACGAGGATGTATATTAAACTTTCTACGTTAATTTTGACGTTTTAAATTTTAATTTGTTTAATGTTCTTTTAGCAAAATAAACTGCTAACGATTTATTTAAACGCGTTTTACAAATTGTACGATTTATGAATTTGCATGTGATCGATTTTAAAATTGTTCATCGTTATTATTATTTTTTTTATTGTTGTTTCTTTGAAAAGAAATTTGTAGAAGTGCGATTATTATAAATGTTTAATTTAGAAATATCGTTGATTAAAAATTTAAACGCTTATGAAATTTTCACAAAGCTATTTTTTTTTTAATTTCTTGGAATTGATATTTACATATCATTTTCAAATAATCATATAATTTTAATATTTCGTTGTTATGTAGATACGAATTCATATTTTTTTCCGATTTATTCAAATTAATATTTACATAGCATTTACTACTAATCATATAATTATAATTTATTATTTCGTTGCTACGTGAATAAAAATTATACTACATAATTTTTCAAATATATTTTTTAGATTTACTTTTTATTTTAATTATATTATTTTCATTCGTTATTATCATTAAATTTTAGAAATATTACGTCTGTAGCCCTTTTTTGAAAGAAAATTACAAAATTTTCCCCCTACTTTGGGTGGTAATAATAATATCCCCCAAAGGAGTGGCAATGCCTGTTTAGAAAATATTTATATAAACGAAAAATATTCAATTATATCATATATACATATACATAATTTTATATTAAAATAAATTAAAAAATAATCTAAAATTTCATCCATAACACCAATCTTTCTTTTCAATTTTTTCTCTATTGAGTATCGAATCATCTAAAAATATTAACATTATATTATTTCGCTTAAATTTCAAATTGCAAGTAAGCAATCTTTAATTAAATCTATGACATAAAATTAGAAAGATGATTAAATTAATTTGTCCTTTGTCCTTTAATTATAATGTCGGAATTCATTTTCTCTTTTATAAAAGTTTCCTTGAAAAAAAAATTGTCTTTATACGAAACCATCTGTTGTAATATCCGCATATTACAAAGCTAATTAAAATAATTAAATAAGTTATTTCGAACGTTTTATTAATGAAAATCGTTTTCATCGCGTAAAATATTCGATTGAAGTTTTATTAATTTTTTTCACCATTTTTTTTTCTATTCAAAAATAAATTATTGATTTTTTTTACTTTTCCAAATTTTCATTCTCATCAAATTCATCGAAAGTTATGATTAAAAAGTAAAGAAGAGAGGCAGTAAATAAAGCGGCCGACTTTGACTCCTACTTATTATACTGTGATCGAAAAAAATATTGATTCCATATATAAAAAAAAAATATATATATATACCACAAAATTATCTTTAAAATATATTTCGTATATTACATGATAATTATAATAATCGTACTGTTTTATATCATTAAAAATATTTTTTTCGTTTTCGCATCAAATGTAACATATGACTTGATGTTCTAAATATATATTATATATCATACTATTTTTAAACAATCTCATCATTGTATTTTCTATAAAATAATATATTTTCGTAATTTCGATCCTAAGACAATACATCATATTCTACCACAATATAACATTTATAACATTATGTAGGCAATTTTCGAATAAAATTTTAATAAATTTTAAATTTTAATTATTAAATGATCTTTAATTTTTATATATCATTAATGTATTTTAGAATAAAATACTTGAAATATCGATATCAATTCACCCATTTCAAACAGAAAACGTTCAAAATCCCCAGTGGAGCGTATTCATTCTTTTGACATAAGGTAAACGATTTCATTGAGAAATTTATTCGAGCAATAATTCGAGATCACTTCAAAGTTTCTCAAACGACACAGATGCAAAAAAAAAAAAATAAGAGGAATTCGACTTCAGAACTGGTGCCACACCTTCGAAAATATTTATGGTTCTTCACGTCGGAACGACTGTTAAAATCGTTACCAGGTGGAATTCCTCGGAATCGACACGGGCATAAATCCGTGTACGCCCAGTATTAAGCCGGATTCCCATTACAACACATTCATTGATGTACGCCAACCGAACGATAACCCAAACCAATGGAAGGTAATTAGAGACGCAGCGTCTAAACTTTCGCAATTAGGCAACTTTGCTTCCATCTTCCATCTTTCGCAGACCGAGTGGCGTGGAAACTCTCTTTTCATACGTTCATCCCTATTCAACATATAGATAAAGCTGATACAGCTATCTCTTTTCAACACCAAAACCGCACCTTCAATAAAGTGGTAAACACGAAGACAACCCTCTAGCGAATGGAACGACTTTTGGACACATCAACGCTTAATATTTCACGCGAAGACTCTTCTCAGAAGAACGACGATCGCATTCGCATAATTAAACGCATTGTTTCGTTTTTGCATATGTAATGAGTAATGCCATTTATTGTGATCATATTTGTCGTTGACTAAGGGAATCTAATAAGTATTCGCTAGTATCGTCCGACTATTTGACAAGGGTATTCCTATCATCCCAGTTAAGGGAATACGTAATGAGCATCGGTTTCAACCTAATATTATATATAACGAACAATGACCCTAATGATTTCATTTATTATATTTAATTCAAAATTTTGATATTAAAAAAATATTTAATAAAATTCATAGCATAAATATATAAGATATTATATATATATATATATATATATATATATATATATATATATATATATATAAAATTCAAAAGACAGAAACTTATCTCTATATGTTGGCTACGGACAAACAATGTAGTTAAATAATATATTAGATTGCATCAAAACTGTCTCCTAGGTCTTCACATATGTATGGAGTTGGAAATAATAATAAAAAATTGTGATAAATTCCGTTTATAAAAATATCTCAAATACTAAAATAATAGTGATGTTCAAATTCATTTTATATTCCTCACAAAGACTGAAAATATCGATCGCAATCATAAATTCTGCTGTCGAAAACTAAAAAATATTCTATCGTTTATCGTGAAGTGGAAAACAATCACATATTTTCAATAAAATTATTAAAAAAAATCTGAAATACTATTTATTTCACATCTAATATTTTTTTCGCTTCTGAAAATTCTATATAAACAATCATTTTTTTTCCTCTCATTTATTTATGTTAATTATCAAAAAAAAAAATTCAATTTAAGTGTCGAATTTTTGCTAATTAATAATATAATATTTTGGATAAAAATGTAATAATCGCATTTCCCCTAATATCGACTAACACAATAACCGAAATCTCCGAAATTAATTCGCAAAAATGCAGAATAAAAATCGAGTAAAAAAATTGTTCAATTATCGTTCGGTCGTTAAATCGAATTAACGTTCGGTTCTAATCAAGCGTTCCCCCCTTTTTCTATTAAATTTTTAACGAATAAATTTGTTCGGTCTGCCTTCAAAATATACATATATATTATATACATACACAAATCCATATATATACATATATATATATGTGTGTGTGTGTGTGTGTGTGTGTGTTACAGTTGATGTTCGAAATCCGTTATTGTTCAGACTCACCAGAATTACCACGTTGAAGTTGAAAGATAAATATATTTAATACTTTAATCGGTTAATTTTAAGATTACAAGTTATCTAAGTAGTTAAATACAGAATATTGATAGTAAATTTATCTTTAATATGTAATATTATATATTTGTAATATAATATAAATATAAAAATAAGTTGAAATAATTTGTAAATTATTTAGAATGTGGAAAATATTCTAATATTAAAGAATAACCCGTCTATTGATCGTTATCAATAGATAGATTATTAATTAGACAGACTATCAGATTTTCTAACTACAAAAGTAACATATATGTTATATACACATACACACCAACGTTTTTAATACATTATGTTATAACGGTTAAACATTATAGTAAAATTTTTATATGTATATAAATTAAGAGTTTCGACTCTTGAACATTTTTTGACGATTTCGTAATTCGGACAGGCGGTGAATGAGAAAAATACATTAAATAATTTCAACGCATATCAACCGTCGTCAAACAGATTTTTTTTTTCTTTTTTACGTCAACATTCACATAATAATGTTGTATAAATATAATATATCGTAATGTACTTTTTAAATATAATTTTACTTTATTCCAAACACTTTTGCAATTCTACCCGTAAAATTAAATCGAAATATATATAATGTAAATGAAATCTTGATACAAAGTTTTTTTTTCGCATTCACAAATTGATTGAATTTTTTTATTTACATGACATTTAAAAATATTTATGACAAAATTTTTAAATTAATTTAATAGAACGTTTTTTTGAATTTTCATTCCTAAAAAATATGACTTCATTATTTTTTTACAATAAACATAAACTATATATTATTTATAAAAAATACTAAAATCATTAAATAATCTTCTGATATATTAATAAATATTTTAAATACATATTATTGTTTTATATACTTAAACTTATAAACAAGTATTTAAACATTATTAACTATTACCATTTACGATTTTATGATGTTAATCGCATTCTAAATTTTTTTTCATCTTTAATATTTTCTTTTATTTTTTTTTAATGTACTAATATTTAAACTCTCTTAACTGCAACCATCACATTAATTAACTCAAATATCTCACACAAAATTTTTGAAGTTGGTTACCAACTTAATATTTAACATGAGAAATGTAGAACACAAATTAAGAATTGGATATGTGTTTAATTTATTTTATTACTTTTCTTTGCTATTTGTATTAAAATAACTTACTGTAAATCGCATTACATTTAAACATTTTTTTAAATACTAATATTAATTAAACATTAAGTTATGAAAAATTATGATCCTTTAAAATCGCTTTTATAAAAAAAATATAATCTCAATCATAACGTTATTGTTTTGAGTAAAACTCGATTTTAAAATGACTTTATCTTGTCTTTTGTATTACGATTGACATTTTATAAATGACATTTACTCTCTTAAGTAATTAATTTTTTAATTAAATATTTTTGAAAGAAGATTATTTATTAAAAAACGTAACGAATTTCGACATAATTTACAGACATTGAATGTTTTCATTTAAAAATTTTCACGATTATTTAATAAAAATAATTTAAAATTTTTACTATCAAATATATTTAAAAAGATTTTAAACCATACAATTTATAGTAATTAATTGCAAATATTGCTATTATCGATATACAGTATGAAAAAAATATTATATTTTTTTTAGAAAGCACTAAATTGCTGACCGTGTTATTTTCTCGTAACAAACTAAAAGCCAATTTTTTACTTCATAATCCACTTTTGCGAACTTCATGAATTAGATTAATTATATCCAAAAACTCGTTAAATTAATTGCCTTTTCTACTGAATTCCATTCTAATTCTTTCTAATTTGTCACTTTTAAAATGTATATATATATATATATATATATATATATATATATATATAATATCGTCGTTTACAAACGCACCCTTTGCCCGTTGAGAACGATATAACACCGAGTTTTATACAAATATATCATGTTATACTATAATATATTATTATATATATAACGTGAAAGCCTTCTTAGTAAGCTATAACTAAATTACCTTTTCGGCAATTATTTCCAGTTAAGAAAGGTGAGAGGGAGCTTCAGGTAAACGATCCTGATTTATTTCTTCATGGGCTTACTCGTTAATCAATGGTAACGTGAAAAATAAGCAATTATTTTTTATTTCGGTCTGTATTTACTCAGCTCTGTGTGTGGTGGATGGCAATATTTTAAAATTATCTCTTGATTAAGTAGTGACCTACAAAATTGATATTTACTCTTAAAAAAAAACTATAATAATTTATAAAAAAAAAATAAACCAAATTCAAAGTGAAAGAAAAGTTGATATATGTTATAATTAATTCTATGGTATAAATTTGTTTTCAAATTTGATATTACATCGATTTTGATATATTTTTGACACTGATAAAAAAAACACTCTGACCAAAACGAAATCGTTCCTAAATAGAACAAAGAATTTTTTTAACATCGAATCGATTAAAAAAATCTGGGTTATCATATCCCGCCCTTATTTTTCAACGCCTGTCTGCCGCTCTTTTAGCAATTCAACATCGACCTCATCCCTTGTATTTATCCATTTTAGAAATAATCGATTTACATAATTTTATCTGTATAATAACTCGAATCATATTTCAATTAATATATATATATATATATATATATATATATATATATATATATATATATATATATATATATATATATATATTTAAAAAACTTGTGTTTATTTTATTTCACAATCAATACATTTTAAAGAACGCAATTTTCATATCAACGTATTATTCGCATGTTTTTACGATATCATTTCTCGGAAAATGTTATAATTTTCATCAATTTGAATATAACGACCGCAATATGTGGAGGGAAAAGCGTATTATTGTTTCAGACGAGTGTTTACATCTGTAATACGGGAATGTATATTGTTCGAGGAACCGCGTTCTTCAGTTTTCGTATTTCTGAAGTGGGCACGTATTTATATATATATATATATATATATATATATATATATATGCATATATATATATATATAAACGCCTACAATTCATTATTACCGGTAACAGAAGGTAGTAGGCTATTTTCAAAGGAAAATATCCATAGAAACCTAAGAAATATGTGTACGTCTATCTGTACGTGCGCGTCTATAAATGGATGTTTGCACGGTGGCATATTCCATCTGCAAGTGAAGTAAAACCTGGAAACGCTTTTGACAAAATCTCTTTTTCTGCACGCTTTCATTCGTAATATATATATATATATATATATATATATATATATATATATATATATATATATAAAAGTCCAAAGTACAGAAAAAAAAATAATCATATACGTTTATATACATTTTTACGGTGAAAATTAATTTCAAACTTCATAATGTATATTTGTTTCTAGCGAATGTTTTTTTTTTATTTTTAATAAAATTTGTTCGTCTTTTATTCATATTATGTATTTTTTTAAAAATCTTCATTAATGTGTCAATATTTAAAAAAATTTTTATGAACTTATAAATATTTTATAACCTGAAATATTTTATAAATAATAATATAATTATCTTTTAATATAAAAATTAAATCGCAACATCGTCGAAACATATATCAACCGATAGATATAACGGTAAAAATTACTATATCAATATAATCTGAAAATATAATTATTTTTACACAAACTCTGTAAAATATGTTCAATGATTTTTTTTATTCCAACTCGTATCTATGTAGCGATTGCGATAACCGCTGCATCGATTCGATGTCATTTTGTTCCTTTTTATTGAATACGAAGAAGACTGCGGTATTTAGAATCGCTGAACTTCTTGAAAAATGAATTTTCATTTTTTTACACTAAAAACACCCTTCAGAAAACGATATTAATTAAAAATAACGTTATATCAATCGTGATCAATATTTTGAAGCATCAGAATCCATCTATATCTAGCATATATATATATTATATTTAATAACAGTTTATTGATGGTACTCTAAAATATTTCAATAAATAAAAATTTATTGATACTGTAAATAAGTTATAATAATTTCAACCAACAAATACGATATCCATTTTCTTCAATATAGCATATCTCCAGTGTAGCGTTAACAAAATATTCGCAGAATATAACTTTATGATCAATTTATATACCTTTATTCATGAACACCTTTGATTTATTTATATATTTTGCGGTCGATTCTCGCATCATTTTCGGTTCTTTTTATATATAAAGAGTATATATATAAAGAAAAGAAGTTTTGAAATAAACGCGATTTACCATACTTTTCACATGTTCAACTTTAACTAATAAACAAAATAATACTTTTCATCACCATAATTGTAAATATATGTACGATTTTTTTCCTTTAAATGTATGTAGATAAGTTTATACGATAAATTATTTATCGTCGAATTTATCAATTATGAATTATTTGTTTGCCATTATTATAAGTTTAATTATCAAAAAATAAATTAGATGGAATCGTTCGTGAATCGCTAATGGAAATCGTCTGAAACCGATTGGTACATTTAAAATATATTGACAATCCCGTCGGATTTCCAGATTCAAATACTATCAAATGTAAATTTATCAATTAGGGCTCGGTTGCATATCGAATCCATTTCTTTCGCATTTAATAACAATAAAACGTCGAGTTTATCGGAACTCGTAATGAAAAAGTAAAAAAAAAAAAAAAAGAAAAGCAAACCGAGCACGGAAAACGTAAGGAGAGAAAAAAGACAAAGTGATCTCCTCTGGGATGAGTGGTTGCTTTCCCTCTGATTTCCCATAAGTGCCCCGTAATCTGCTTTTGTCGGCGGCAGACGCGAACCCAATATCAATACCCCGAGGTAAGAAAGAATACACCACAAAATCAACCCCTATTTTATAAGATAGAACGAGATGAAATTCTCATACCCGTCTACGATTTTCTCCTGCTTCGATTTTTTTTTTCTATAAAATAAAATAAAATAAAAACGACGAAAGTGAAATCGAATCAATTGTTCGGTCGGTGTTTTCGGTGATTTGAGCCATCTCGGCGTTTAACGGAAAATTTGAGTAAACATTACGTGAAAAGTTAAATTATCGAACCATTAACATTGATCATTAATCGTTGTGGTAAAACGTGTTGAATTTTTGACATTGTTTGTTATTATAATATATATATATATATATATATATATATATATATATATATATCGTCGATTTTTTTAATGTAATAAATTGCGGGAACATTTGCGTTCAAACTTTTAACAATGGTTTTATTGGTTAAAATTTGCTTTCGTTAAATTGTATACGTGTCTGTTCAAATATAAAAATATTTTTATATACAAAATATATTTTATTTTTCTTTTAATGATATTTATAATATTATTAGCAATTTTATAATAATGTAATATTATAATTTTTAAATATAGCTTTATAACAATTATTATATTTTTTTATCTACTTTTATAAATAATAAAAACTCTTATAATATCCATCATATTATTAATTATATTTTACCATTTTAAATAATTTCATTTTGAATTTTTTTTTAATATAATCACTCTAAATAAAATACATAATAATAGAAATCGTTCATAAATAACATTAATTATAAACATGAATATGTGAAAGGACAATTTGATTACTATTTTTTTTTTATAAATTATTTCGAAATATTTATATGAACGCGACGTTACGCAAGTGGAAATTTTTGTTCATTTTCCGCATTTAAAATCGTCCCCATACATTATTTTGATTTATTATTTTCGTTTGCATAGTAAAAATTCATACGGAACGTGCTCGGATTTTAATGCGTAAAATTTAACTTTCAGCATATATTTCAATGTTAAATGAGATTTAACATTCACACTTGCCGCGAATTGAAATAATTCTTTGGGAAACGGCGCGCGTTCGAAACCTTCAGAAAAAAAATATACATACACACACACAATAATAATATTTACTGCCAAAATTACTCGCCTATATAATAAGATGGTACGTGTTGAAATTAAATAACGTGTTTATTCTCATTTTCTTGTTGATATTATTAAACTTGTGATATTATCAAAAAAAATATCCTTTTTTACCATTTAATAACCGAACAAGATTTATTTTAATATCAATATTTTTTTTAGTAATCTTAAACTTATTTTTTTTAATTCTTCATTAATTTATAAAACCAAAAAAAAACTTATTAATACTTAGTTTAACTCTAAAATTAATCAAATAAAATATTTTTCATATATTATATATTATATTTACTTCTTATTATAGCAAATAAAAATTTAATGAGATTTTAAATATAAAACTCAATCCTCATCGATATAGTATATAATATATACATTCCTTACAAATATAATATCTTTTTTAATTACGATTCATTATAAATATAATATCGAAAAAATAAGCGTGCTTTTATTTTTTCAAATAAACAACACAATAACGTATAAATGTCCAAAATATACGACGACACAACAACATGAAAATGTATTTATTTACGTGTAATATATAAAACGTTCGAAATATTTCGAAGGAAGGGTGGGGGGGGTTTATTGAATTTTTCAAAAATCGAATGCGGGGCCACATATATATGAAATATTGCGTATTTTACTCGCGTCGATACGTCGATAACGAATCGTGAAATTTGTTTCTGTAGCGATTTTAGCCGTGAACACGAACTCACTATTTTTCCTCTATCCTCATATCGTTTACATACACACAAATATATATTTTATATGTACATAAATCGTCGTCGTCGTCGTCGTGAAGGAAATATCTCGTTTTATTTTTTTTTTCAGCTATTACCTTCTTCAAATGCATTTTTCTATATATGGAATCTAATATGGAATATAATAGATTTTGGGTATTACGAAAATTTGCATGTAAATATATCGCATGAATCGATTCGATATTTATATATTTTTCAATATATCTTAGAAATATTTCTGTAATATTTATATATTTTTTCAATTTAAATCCGCACACAATATATGTGATATATATAATATATAAAAATATACACGATTTTTTTTTAATTGTATTTTGTTAAAATAAAATTTTTATAATTTATAAATAATCAATATTTTAATCCACCATCAAATTATTCAAGCCGATAAAAAAATTAAAAATTGTTTCATGGAAAAATTTAATGAAAATTTTTAATATTCATTCAAATTATACGTCACGTATATTATTGTATATAATATATATATATATATATATATATATATATATATATATATATATATATACGCGTTTATTTTTTAATGATTATAAAATATAAATTATTTTTAATAAATTATTATTATAATGAAATATATTTTAACGATTTTTTTATTTTGATTTAATCATAAAAAATAAAATATTTAAAATGTACTTACATTTAAATTACTAATATGTTCAAAATTAATACTGCTATGTAGTGACTAATAGGAAAACCATGACATTATAATCTCGAGAACATTGTTACAAAAATAAAAAAATAATTATTATAAAAACAATTTTAATATAATACACACACACACACACACATATATATAAATATATCGATATCGCATCGTTCAAATTCGCAAAATATTCGACGTGACATAAAAACTATGTACTTAAATTTTTCACGAATTCCTACGAAATATCATACTTTAAAATAATTAAATTCGAAATAAAACATATCACATGCTTAATAATCTTGTCGCTCTCGTATTTTACAAGCACTCCTTTTTTTACATCACAAACGATATAATATAATATAACGTTACAAATATATATATTTATATATAAATATATGTATATATATATATATATATATATATATATATATATGAAAACGTACACGTGAACGTGTATCTCCGTGAAAAAAATAATAATAATATTGCATAATAAAAAAAAATACAACGAAATATCAACGTAATGACATTTTACCCCGGGATTTTGCTGTTTGATCTCGGCGAACAAACACTGTGTACCGTGAATCGCGCATACTTCGAATATTTGACTTTTAGTCATACGAACGTGCGTGAGTTTGTGTGCGCGCTAACGGATATTTATATGTATCGGCGCTTCTCAAACTGTTAACGAGTTGTATTATTATTATTATTGTATGATGATGTAGAAACATTATTAAATGTCGTATATATAAATAAAATTGTAAATACTTTGACATATATCTCATTGTTTTATATGTGACGTTTAGAAAATTATATTTTTATTTTTAATAAATGCCAAATTTTCATATTAGCAATACAGTGTTGTAAAATGTATTTTTTTTATATTATAAATGTGGTGCATAAATTTCATTTCTATTGTGAAAATATTGTTTATAATTGACCATATATTAGAAGAAAATCTGCTTAAACAACATATGTATATAAAATTAATTAAATTACAATGATTAATTAACAAAATTATCGTTTAAATTACAATTTTGTTAATTAATATATTTTGAAGTTTATTTCATTTATTTATAACAAATAAAAGAATATCGAAATATTCATATTTTTTATTAATTTGATAAATATTTTTTTTTCGATTCTGTCGTTCAAATATATATTATATATACTATTCTTTGGATTATATAACTAAAACTGTCTAATATTAAAATCTATTACTTTATAATATATTAAAATATAATAAGCATAAATTTTAGTTTATATTAAATTGTCAAAATTAAAAAAAACAAATATATATATATATATATATATATATATATATATATATATATATATCTTTAATTTTGAATAAAATTTATATATTGTATAATCCTTAAAAATAATATTTCATATTTGTTCATGAAATAAAATTTTATTTGAACCAAACAAAAACCTCAAAAATAAAAATATTAAAACACAAAGAGAGAACGCGAATAGTACATAAACTTAAAAAAGATTTAAAATTTCTCATCTGTATAAATAAACATGCATGTGTTTATGTGCGTGAATATTTACCCACATATTTGCATGTGCGCATCCTTAACTCTCATATTACATACGTTTTATTTATCCGCTTTTTTGTTTTCCCCCTGTATACTTTCTTTTTTTATTATTATTCGGGTTTCGTTTTAAATACTTCTGCTTCATATTGAAATTCGACTCAAACGCTTGAGTGTTAAAAAATTTTATTTTCTCTAGTTTTCACCATTCGTGATTTACTTTTGAATATATTTAAGGTAGCATACAGAGTATTTATTTATTTAAATAAGCTTCTTTAAAATATTCCATCCGCTTGTATAATATTTGATTTTCTTTTTTTTTCCGTGTTCAAATTCTGCGTACTTTTTTTGAAAATTCGGTTAAATTTTTTGTTCTGAAAGTATTTTTTTTACGCATACATTACGCATAATGTTATTCAACTCGTTCGTTCCTTTAAAAAATCTGAATTCGAAAACTAAAAACTATTTAAAACATAAATAATAACGCTACTTTAAAAATATATTTAATAATTTTTAAAATATTTAATCATAAAATCATAATAATAAACTATTATTTATTGGTTATCATTTGCATATATACATTTTAATCATATATATTAATTTAAAAAATTTTAAACTATTTTATTAATAACAACTATATTTTAGCAATATATGAAATTCCTATACACTATAATATATAATATAACATAATATAATAATATCTATCATGTATAAATAGTTATGTTGTAATCTGAAAATTGCAAATATTTCTTGAAGAAGCGAGTCGTTTAACCAAGTTTCAAGTATTTTTCAATATTGCAAAATTTGAGATAATTTCTCAACCTTCGCATTTCTAAATTCGTAGTCTAATATTTTATAACATCATAACTCCTCTTTTTAAGTATTAATTCTGAATTCAATTCCGGTCGTGTAGAAACATGATAAAAAGTTTTTCCTTGCGAAAGCTTGAAGTATGAATTTACAAAGACATCCCTTTAGCTTCATACAGATTTACATTTATATAGAAAATGTTTCAATATGCAAAATATACTTAAGCTTTGCTTAATAAAATTTCTTTTTTATTCATTAAAATATCAATTAGCAGAATTTTCTGAAATATAATAAAAATGATAAATTATATAACGAAATATAAAAACCTATTTATTTATAATATATATGTATAAAAATACAAATTCAAAATTTTCAATATTAAAATTCAATATTTGTTTTACGCTTGGTGTTAATTTCAGGAATTTTTCGCTCAAAAATCTCTGAAATTTGAAACGAAGTATTTTATGCTCCTCATTATTTATCTCTCGCAATTAGTAGTAATGAACAAAAAAAAATCCGATATTTTAAACGATTTCGAGCGAATTTCATCTCTCGTCTAATTTTTTTTTTGCCCGGGAATGATTTTCACATTTAAAAACACAAAAAATAATAATTTTCCGTGAAAAACGTTGCAAATGTCGCGGATAGGCGATGAAAATTCTCGTGGAAAGCGCGAATTCCGCCCCGCGTAATTTTATTATTATATTATATTTAATCGCGTCTCCTATGCAAAATCGCATTCTGCCTTTTTAGCAAAAACGACACGAAAAGAAAAAAATATTAATCTTATTTTAGAAAACGTGTGTTTGTAGTTAAATGATGTAACTTGAAGAAAAGATATACAGGACTTTAAAATAAATTTTATGAACAATATATTTTCATAATTATAGAAAGATATTGCAGTAAATAGATTGAATGTAAACTTATTATCAAATATTTGTTTTTAATGATGAAATTTAATTAATAATAATATTTAAATACATTTTTTAAGTATAAAATAATTATATAATCTTTTCTCTCTAACAAAAATGTATTTTATATTAATCCAAAATATAATTTATATTATACAAGATAAGGAAGGTGAATTTAAATTTTAAACAATAATAGTCTAATCTAATGAACAAAATATAAGTATTAAAAATCAATATTGTTACTTTTTAGATCAGCTTTGTTTTGATCTTGCATTACCGACAAGCTGAGACAGAAATAAAATAAAATTTTATGCATATCAGTTGTTTGCGAAAAAAGTCTCTATTTATGAAATCGACTAATAGTTTTTCGCGCAACTTTTCCAAACGGAACCAAATGAAATGAAAATGAAAAAAAAAGCGATATTCGTATACAATAGATTGCACGTGTAAAGTTTTACGGACGCAAGATAGACGTTGCCTCACGTGCGATACAACATACAGCGGGTCCGATAAAAATGGATATAGGTTTTTTTTTCTTTTTTTTTTGTATATTTTTCACCATGGAAAAGTATGTAAAGTGGATCGTACAGAAATAGTATAACAATATGAAAGCCAGTCACGAAGTTTAGTCGAACCGGCGTATCTCTGTTACGAGGAGATTACAGAATTTGCCGTCAGCAATACTTCCCCTATCTGCGAGAAAGGGCGAGTTTCGAAACAAAAGCCTTCTTTTTTTTTTATTATTATTCATTTATACGATTTCGATATTTTCGAAGTGTGTATATGTGTTGCCGTGAAAGCTCGAAACGTGGATTTATCGTAATAACGGGGAAACAATTTTACGATTTGGTGAAAGAAAAATATAGTAGATTAATTGTTTTTATACATAGAGATATTGGAATTTATTTTTCTCATCGTATTTTTCTATTTTTTTTTTATCATTAAAAATACTTGCGTCTATATAAAAACATCAATACGATTAATACGATATATTTCATTATAGTATAAAATATTAAATCAAAAATCATAAAATTCTATACTTTTCTTATATATTTTATAAGTTCAATTTAAACTTTATATCCTCAAAAAATCATTTTATCGTATTTACTTTGTTATATTTTATATTAAATATAATTTCAATTTCATAATTTTATTCCGTATTTAATTGTACTATTTTATCTGTAATCGTAAATTAATAAATTTGGATTTATTATTTGTTTTATTTTTAATATATATGTATTTTGTTTACTTTTTATTTTTAAATTTATTTCGATAAAATTTGTCATTTATACCAAATATACTGAATTATATTTATGTATTATGTAATAAACAATTTTTTTTTTAATTTAAATTTAATTAATTTTTTTTTTCAAAAAATCTTTTAAGAATTATTAAAATTTTAATGTATTTATAAAATTATTTTTATATATAAATATTTTAAATCAGACGCAAATTCGATTTTCTTTTTGCTAAAGATATATGTATTTTTAATGAAAAATTATTATCATTATTCATATGTAATATTATTATTATTTCTAAGAAAATTGATTGCATTTTTTTAACCATACAAAAGTATTTGTTTATAAAATGAAATTTTGTATATGAATACTAAATCTTTAAATGACTTATTAATTTTTCTTACATTTGATCATTTTTATGTAATTGTAATAACCTAATACACACTTGTAATAGTATAATTTTATATGAATTACATTAATAAAACATGTATTAGTTTTATACATTAAATATCTCAATTACGTCTAATATAGTATAATCTTAGCGTGTTACTGTTTAAATATAGCTTATATATATCATGTAATCTGATCAATTTGCCAGTTTTTATCGGCTAAATACCCATCACTTAATCTAACCTTTCAATATATAATGTATCTAATTAATAGTTTGCCTAACTCAACGTAAGCGCGACTACTTATAATTAATTAATTACCAAGTTTACTTACTTAAAGCGTTAACCTTCGTTTTACTGAATTTTAATTAAATCGTTTCCCAAACTCGTATACGATATTTTAATTTATAAAAACCGCTCGCGTCATATGAAAAATTAATAGATTAAACGTATAAACTAAGTATTATTTTTGTCATGTAATTATAATAAAATAATTGAAGTTCACTTTGTAATTTTATTTTGTAATTTGTTACAATAAACTATAAATCCAACGAATTTGTAATATACCAATTTTATATTATTTTCGACGGCACATTAAATCATTTTATCGCCTCGACTTTTCCCCTGCTATTATAAATTTTCCCATTTCTTATTTTTCAGACGAAGCGTAGATTTTTTTTCACGCTTCTTTAAGTGTCGCATACTCTTAACAAAAGTTATACAGTGTCTTTCGTTATAAAAAAAAATTAAAAAACTCATTTTTTAGTCAAATACTTATTTTTGTACACCGAAAAAAAAAGTTTGGTCTATGAAAATAATTTTTATCTTTTACTGCCGTTTTATGTTTTTTAATATAATGTAAAAGAGACGGAAATTATTTTAATATAAATTGTAGTATATATTTAGGCCGAAATATAAAATGTAAAATCTCTGTCACTCATCATTAACTTCACAAATGGATCATAATATATTCATATCTATTATTATAATGTTCTTATATTAGATTTTTTTAATTACATATATTTTTTTTACAATAAAAATGTATATATTATAAAATTTTATGAATATTAAACAACGCTTTTATTTACTCAGATTGTTTCCTAATTGACAATATCTTTTAAATCAGAAGATTACCAGTAATAAAAAATTACGTATTCTGTATAACAGATTAGAAATATATATAATATTATATAAATAAAATTAAAAATAATTATATTTAATTACGAATGAATGTAATTCTGCAAAATAGAGAGTGCGTTTAAAGAGATTATTCGATGAAAATTATCATTGAAAATAGGCAGCCGTCTTGAATTTTCCGAGCTTGAAAATTTTACATACATTTAGGCCGAGTGTACGAAATGGAAAACGGCACAGTTATGAGGTATGCCGTTGTGGAAACGAAAAGAAATATAATGGTAGCCAGGGAAAAATAGGGGAAGGTTCTCATGCAGATCCAGCGGGCTCGCGCGAATACATGTTTGGGACAATTCACTTTGTGGAGTTTTCCGCTTTTCCGACGTAGAAATTTTCTCCGGCATTTCTTACATCTGGTCCTGAGTGAACGCTGATATTTCTCGAACGACTTATATACGTTTCATATGTACGTGCCTATTTTGCTATGTGTTCATTTGGATATCACCGCACATCTCCCATATATATATATATAATACATACACACATATATATATATATATATATATATATATATATATATATATATATATCATATAAGTGAAAATATACACATGTCGCTTTATATCTTATAGCTATCATGTATAGTGACAACAAAGAAAATGACGTAACAAAGCGTAAGCCGCGACTACCTGGAACTTACGTGATTTCTAAGCTCACTGACAAATTATGACAAAAGCCTCGTTCTCTGATATAAAAATACAATGTAATGTAATTGAAATATGAAATATATACAAGTATATATAATAATAGTGTACTCGATCATTTTTATAATGATAATTATACAACACTTAAAACAATCTCATTTAAAAATAATAACATATTTTTAATAAGAAAATTTGAAAGATTCGTCTTTTTCATATTTATTATAAATAAATTCATTAAACATATCAAATTTACACTTTTATTTTCAAATTATCAGATATATAATATATAAAACGTAACACAATAGAAAAAAATCTAGAAGTAACTAATATATAAAATTCCTTTACAAATTTCTTTTATATTATATTCTGACATTTTTATTAAATAAAATACGATCGTATTAAATTAAGATCTCAATTAATTATAATTAATTACTTTTATGATAAATATGAATAAAAAAATTATATAAAATAAATTTTATATATTGTACAATGTTGAAAAATATAAATACACATTTATAAGGGTTTTCCTATGTTAATAGCATATTCTTTTTGTTTAAAATAGATTAATTCCGCAAATTTACGGCGCATTAAACAAAACCCACATTTAAGGAGAGACTATATTAACCGACCTCATCGTCTTATACATATATGCATGTGAATATTATAGCGAAATATTCAAACACGCAACACACTTCTTCTCTATAATGACTGTTTGCATATTTAAATTTCTAACTTTTTTTACTCTTTTTTTTTTGAGGCGTCATATAAAATATTTTCCTTCTAAATAATGCAGAAGACTTTTAGGAACGACTATATATTTTTGCTACTGTTGTTATCTAGTTTTTTTTTTCCTTTTTTTTCTGGTTCAAATATAAAATTGCATATGCCATAATAAAAACGAATTTTCTGTCTTTTGAACGTCAAATATACATATATTTTTGCGTGATGTATATTCGCATATCACATATATAATATTTGAAAAAAATTTATTAAATAAATTTATTTCCATCTCATGATTTATTTTGATATTTATATATATATATATATATATATATATATATATATATATATATAATATTAATATATATATATATATATATATATATATATATATATATATGTATATATTTATAAATATTATTGATAGTTTTCAGCATCTTAAGCTCTATTTTTAGCTAAAAACGATATGAATATAAAAAGAAAAATTGAAAAACCTTCGTTTATAGAGACATCGCCAGTCACGATTCAACATCCGATCAGTTTCAATGAACTCAACCGCGAATAACATTCGATTACGTCTTCTACTTCGCCAAAAGGATTATATAAAACCATATTTTCCTCTTCGAGTGTATATATATATATATATATATATATATATATATATATATATATATATATATATATATATATATATATATATATATATATATATATATATATATATATATATATATATATTTCATCCATCGTTAAAACAAATTGAATTTTCCATACAAAGAACTACGGATGAGATAATATATATATATATATATATATATATATATATATATATATATATATATATATATATATATATATATATATATATATATGCAAGTCACTATGTATCATTTTTCGCCGATTAATTTATCAATATACCATATTCAATATTTATTAAAATATATTATGGTATATGAATAAAATTGTACTAGTTTTTTAACAATCTATTTATAGAGATTGTATGTTCTTTTATTAACAATTCTATATAATTGACAACGAAATGATATATTTGTTTACTACGCACGTTATTTTCTTCCACTCGCATTGTTTTAGACCTGTTACATATTGTCAACTGGTTGCTAACAAACAGATCATAAACATATATTATATACCAGTGTTTCCTAAATTGTGCCAAAAAATTGTAAAAACAAAAAATCTATAATATTTTGCTTTAAATTTAATATTTTTCTAAACTTTTTCAAGTATAAGTAGCAAGTGGTAACCCTTTACCAGCATTTTTGTTATATAATTATTTTGCATTTTTCGTGTATGAAATAAACAAATAAATAACTTGATTTTTAATTAAAAATTTAAAATTCGTTTTGTCAATAAATGTTTTTTTTATAAGGTTGGTCTCGAAAAAAATTAAAATTTCATACCGGGTTGCAGTGAAAAAAGTTTGGGAAACTCTGTTATATACTATATATATAAATTTTAGTTGTATTAATATACAATTTATTATATAAACTAATATATAATAATAATGTTATAAATACTGACAATCTTTGTTATAATAGAAGTAATGGTGTTTATATATAAAAAAAAGTATTTTTTCAAATAATATATCGTCTTCTAAATGACTTATAATATGTAGAAATAATATAAATAAAAAGTTTCAATATTACTTTTACAATGTCGTAAATTATATTCATAATGTGATTTATTTCAATAAAAGCGACTTCCTTAATGAAAATAAAATATTATTAGGAATAAATTTTATATTCTTTCCACGATATACCATAAGAAAAAACTGAAAATCATTACACTAACCGAGTGCAAATGTTAAATTCGACAATCTGTGAAGTTTTTCATCCTCTCAAAGTTCTTATCCAAGCTCCTTTGCTTTATGTGTGTGTGTGTGTGTGTGTGTGTGTGTGTGTGTGTAGAAAGCGAGTTTAGTTGCTTTGCAAACTTCTAAATGACTTTTCAGTTTGACTTTATTTTAGTAATGTGCCTTCGCGCTGTAATCGAGAAGAAATAACCGCCGCGAATTAAACATTCATAGAAACCTTTCTCGGTATACACAAATTATATACGCCTTTACGCACATATATTCTTAATAATATAGGCTTCGTATTTCATATGCATATATATATATATATATATATATATATATATATATATATATATATATATATATATATATATATTGAAGGCTTTCAGCATCATATGAAGGCAATTGTGTCACGTAATTTCCATACAAATGCGTAGACAATCGACAAAGCACCCTCGACTCGTTAAAGACACATAAAAGACCCGCGCGTTATTAAAATAATTCGTTTTCCGCTATATTATATATTTTTTTCAAAATATACCGAAAAAAAAATGATTTAAATTTGAAATATAAAAAAAATATTTTTATGCAATTGTTTTAAAATAAACAACTCAATTATTATACTTTTTCAACATTTTTTTTAATATATACGTGCATTACAATTTCACTCTTATGATATAATAAAATTGTAAGCTTATAACTTCTTTTAATATTATTTTATACAAATGTAAAAGAAATATTCGCCATTTGTAAAATTTTCAGTGCCTTTAAAATAAAACTTTACTAATTCATATTTCTAGGAAAAAATGTACCGCCTTAAAAGAACTTTGCAATTATTATTAGTTTTAATTTAATTTCATTGTGAATATTATATATAATATGTTGATTAAATAAATTTAGATTTATATATATATATATATATATATATATATATATATATATAAATCTAAATTTATATTTTACTCTTTTTTTACACGATTTTGAAATAATGCAGTTCACTGATAAGAATAAATATATTTTTAGCACGAATCCCTAAAATTTTTATCACATACTTTTATAAGTTTTTTTGGAAAAATATATTTAGTTTTTTCATCTTACACGATTTTTTAAAATTGTGAAATATATCTCCAAATTTACCATAGATCGTATGCATTTTTATTTGCACGATTTTTTTTTCTACGCATTTACTTAGGAACGTATCTACCGTGTAAAAAAAGAGTTGCGTATATATTATTTTATTTATGATAATTTTATTATTTTCAGTATCCGTGTGCGCATCATCAACTCAAGAATTAGTAATGAAGAAAACTGCCAATCTGAAACTCTCGAACTGGAAAGGTTCTAATGCCGAATGTGGCCACAACGGTGTTTGGTTAACATCGCATGGAAATCCCGTCACCAACGTGACAGCCCTAAGGTATATCAAAAAATATATATTTATTATAATATATATATATATATATATATATATATATATATATATATATAAGGGATATTTTTATTTTTCATCATTATTGTTCCCGTCGTCATCGTTTCTGCTTATTATTACATTGCTATAGTTGATAAATACGACCCTCTCGTTTATTTTAGTAATTGAGAAACGTGACCACCATCATAACGTATAACAATATTGGTATTTATTGACGATATCTGACCGTATTTTTATTTATTTTTTTTTATTATTATGATATGTCTCAATATTACATAAATTATATTTTATTTTATTATATACACTATATATAGTGTATATTAATATGCTCTGCTAGCAAATTTAAAATTTATATGGAATTAAATTATTTCTATCCTTTTTGATTAACATCCATTTTACATTTTAATGAATTCAACCTCAAAGATATTCTATAATCATTTTTAAATATTTATTATATTATTTATAATAACACAAATATTCATATACCAACGGTTTTATTAATTAAAGGATTATATTTTAAACTGCTTTTCAATAAAAAGAAAAATACTGTTTCTGATAAAATATTATGGATTACTTTCGGCAACAAATGTTTTAAATTTTCACTTAAAATGAAAACCAATAATCATTTATCAAACTAAATGTAATATATCATAACTTGTAAAGTTCGATTCTGGTCTCAAATAGTTTCAAGTTTAAAGTTTTAAACAACAACCATTCCTACGACGGCTTCTGATTTCTCGGTTTAAAACAATTCTCTTTCCAATGAGATATACTAAAAAGTGAAGTTCATATATTTATTTAACAAATCTGTTCTTATAACATTATTCTTCAAATCATATTAATTATTTTTTTAATTAAATATTATATATATATATATATATATATATATATATATATATATATATATATAATTTAAAACCGCTGTCTTTGTCTATTGCGTTGTCACTTTTATGAAAACATTTTTGAACGAAATAAAAAAAATGAAGGAACATTTTGCACACTTTTCTGAAAGCGTATATAGATTATCCGAATGATGTGCATACATTACGTATTAATAATGTATGCAAGCGGATAAGAAAAACACAACGACTACAACGTCGACAACATATAGGGATAAAAGATAAAAAGTTCGGCGTTACATGAAAACAAAGATAGTAATGAGGTCTCCGCTTATTGCGCATAAATCACCGGAGCCCTTTGTGTAACGACACACGAGCCCTAACGTGATGTGGAACTAACACAATGCGGAAAAACTGGGATTCTAATGTGCGAACCGCCCATTCTACAACCCCACGCTCCCATCTGAGCTAACAATGGTGGAATGACAAAAAACGAAAATATTCAAAAAAAAAAAGAAAATACTCATATTTATATATACATATTTTTTTAGTATATATATATGTGTGTGTGTGCATTAATAAATCACATACACACTAGCACTTCTCGGCGTCGCGGGCATACGCTTCCTGAATTTTCCGGTTATTTTTTTATTGTAAAGCAAAAGCGAAGCAAAGCATAGTCGGACCGAGTTAATGTCAGGTCTATTTTCCTTCTGTTATGATTTTTCATGCGATTTTTTTTCGTCGTATTTTCTCCGCGAGTTTCCTCTCTCTCACTTGTATTGTAAATGGCGTGAGGAAATAACTTGCTGCGGTCGTTACGCCTATTATTGCTTTGATTTACAACCTTTGGCGAGCGAATACTAAAAGCTTTTATAAATTTGAATCGAAGCTCCGCGTCGCTACTCCTCTTTCTCTCTCTCTCTCTTTCCTTCCTTTAGCCGTCCGTTTCACTCGTTTTTCTTTTTTTCGTATGTTTATTTTATTTTCCGATTCGAATATTATGAATTATCAGTGTTTATAGATATTTTTTTAACATTTAATACCTTTAAAATCTTTATATATATATACTATACTTAAATATTATATATAACGCTGTGATCAAAAAGTAAGGTGAATTTGTTTATAAAATGTAAATTCTTTCCAATGATTTTTTCTGGTGCTCGTAATAGTCGAGATAGTATTTTTCTGGTATAGCCTTCGAGACCTTCTTTGATTCGGTTTTTATCTTCTCAATCGTATCAAAACGGCGTTCCCGTATTGGTCTTTTGAGTTTAATGAATAGCCAGAAGTCGCACCTACGAAAAAAATACAATTTACCTGTCTTCCTTATGTCTGGGAATTTTAAATAACAATTTCACCTTACTTTTAATATTAATAAATTTTATATATTTTTTTAACATATAATAAAATTTTTAATAGCCATAATATTGATTTTTCCTTTATTATTTTTGTTCTAAAATGTTAACATTTCAATTTAATTTTGCTAAAAGTATATACATTAAAAAACGTATTAATCTAGTAATTACTCATTTTTTAATGTTAATTATTACATTAATATTCATTAATCAAATTATTAATTAATTAAATATGAAATATATCAAATTAATCACGTAAAATATATTTACATAAAATGAGTCCGAAATATTATAAATCGAACATTATTTCATTATTTCCAACTCTATATTTTATTTATATAGTATATACAACATAAATGCATAATTTATATACTATATATATTTATATTTGTTTTCAAAATATACTTTTATCGGTATATTATAATTTTCTCTTTTTTATTTCTAATGTCACATGTGCGTTTAAAAAAAAAGAATTATTGTCTTTTTATTCCGTTTTCTTTTTCTCTTTCATTTCTTTTCTGTATGAAGACGCGTTTCCTGCGTTTGTTTCGTATGAAAATTGTTACGGTTCAGAAAAGCGTCGAGTGAAAATATTCGTGATATCAACACGCGGTTGCCCTGTTGATGAAAATGTATATATATATATATATATATATATATATATATATATATATATATATATAATGTGTCTAAATGTATATAATGTACAGAGCGATTCAAAAATAGTACGCCAACTTTACATAGCTATTTCCCATTTATAAAAAACATCTACTTCTCTACTCTTGTATATTATTTTGTTCCCAAATAAAAATAATTAATAATATTATATAATATATCATAACTTCAAATTACCCTAATTTATTTAAAGAAAATTAATCATAAAACATATTTTAATGAATATTAATAAATGTGTACATTCATACGATAATATATATTTAAAGTTTTAATATTTAAAAATATATTCCAGATTTAATATGAAAAACATTTTAAAACTCTTTGCACATGTAGTAGAATAATTTTAATTCATAAATTTTACATTTTTAATGTATAATATTATCATATAGTAAAAAAATTAAACAAAATCACTTCATTGCTTCAAGACCGATAGAAACGTCTGTTTAAAAGAGAACGGATTAAAGTGTATATACGAAGTAATAATAAAAAAAAGGCTTCACTTTATATAAAATCACTGCATCGTTTACGGTTTGCAACAGCTGAAACGTAAGAACCGCAAACTGTAATAAAGTGTGTAAAAAGTCGATGCTGTATAGCGAAAATATGCGATCGCATACATAAATACATTTATAAGGTTCCACGTGAATGTTTAGGAATATTTATCTGTATTTATGCGCGCATCTGGATGTATATATATATATATATATATATATATATATATATATATATATATATATATATATATATACACACAGAGTGGACTGAAAAATATGCTCTTCCAATAAAAATTTCGATATTTAATAATTTTATTTTTTAACAAACTATTTTATTGTAAATTTACCGAATACGTAATTTTCACAAATATAATAAAAAACTAATTATAACAAATTTTCATTTTATTTATTTAATTTTTTTTTCATTTGTTTTTTTCGTAAAAATTCAGACTTTTTCTACTTGAAAATTCATACTATTGATACGTAATAATATAGTAAGTATATTTAAATTTCAAAATAGGTCCAAAATTTCAGTCGTTCGTCGCTTATATAATAAATATTTATCTAAAAAACTTCTAAAAATCATATACTATAAATAAAATATTAATTTTAAATTTGAAAAGGTGATTTTTATGATTGAAATATTGCATCGAAATATTAAATCCGTGTATATATATTAAATTCGGTGTACATATAATTTTAAGTTACTCTGTATATCTATGGATAAAAGTACACTGGTATTAGTGCAAGTACGTATGTATATATACACAAATATCAGTGTGTGTTTGCATGCAATTGAGTGGGAGTACTCCAAGTAGGGTCTATTGTACGCCGAGGAGACGGAGCCACTCCGGGATATTGGTGATAAAAGAAACCGTAAAACACTTCTCTTAAACGACAGGAAGCCCCACGGAAAATGTAAGTAACCGAAATGAAAATGTAAATATACAACAGTATGTAAAAGGGAAAGAGTAAAAGGGACCAAGTGACGCGAAAGTGGAATAGAGCGTTCGGTAGGCGGATACCAAAAAGAAAGAAAAGAATAAGTATGAAAAAAGAAAAAATAGCGCATCGTTCGATTCGATTGAAAAACGCACGAATTACTCAAAAACTCCGAAACGGGAAAGGGGGAGGCATATTATATATTTACCGTTTCCATTAAAGCTATGGAGTGTAAAAAAAGTTCTGCGACGACTTTTTTTTCCTTCACATCTAATGGAATATGTAATGTCGATGTATTTATATTAAAATTTATAAATGCATATTACGAACGCCGATTAAGTGATTTCGGGTTACCGTGTGAATTGAAATACATTAAAAAGCCATTTGGAAAAACGTGTTGTTGCTGTTATTCGACGCTTGATTTTATTATTTAAAATATTTCGATTTTTTTTAATAAAATAATAATGAAATTAAATTGTTGAAATGAAGCGCGATGTGAACGTCAATATCGATTCTTAATCTTATTTTATTGACATATTTATCTAATGAAAATAAAATTTTTATGAATTCTATTCGATAGATTTATTCATCTGATTTCTTTCTGATTAAAATGAAGTTATTTTTTCTTCATTTAACAATAAATTTATATATACATAAAAAATTGATAAAATATTGATATATTTATAATTTATTAATGGTTTTTCTATTTTGTTTATTTTTTAATTGTGTTATATGTATAAAAATATTTTTTAAATATAACAATTTTCTTTTATATAAATTTTACTTTACAACTTTTAATTAATATCCAGAAATTATTAAAAATAAGTCAAGAAACGAAAAATAACGATTTTATTTATTATTTGGAAAATAATAATATAAATTATAAAAAAATCGATCATGTTCCATAGAATTCCTTTTCAATGAGATCCAATATCAACAAAAATAAAACAACATTAAATATATATATATTATATTCTGAATACAGCTGATATTAAATCTAGATATAAATCTATTACATAACTAAAATAGAAATTATTTCCATTGCGAAAATAATCAGAACACATTTATCAAAACGGCATTATTTTGTAATAGCTTACATAAATTTTGTATTTCAGACGTTCAAATAAATCGCTATATTATTATATCGTCATACTCTAATATTTTATACGTATTATATAATGAATATAATATTTATATATATATACATTATATAGGGAATGTTAAACATTTAGAATAACCGCAAACGTTATTGCGATTGGACCTCCGTAATTTACATAAATACATATTCGACTGAGGACATTTCTTAACTGACTCTGGTCAAATTCAAATCGGATTCCGCAACTCTCAATTTATATACCCAGTTCTATATATTGTGTTGAATTTTCCGAGGTACTCGCGATAACGTTCGGCGTCGGAAGTCGAAAAGTAACTGTAAATGCGCCAGCTGAAATTGACTGAAATATCTCACCTTCAGCTGAAATTATATTGAAATTAAATTATCGCAATATTCGATATGTAATAGTTTTCATTGAAACAACCGCTGTTTCTTAAACGTAAATATTGTATGTTTTTATTTCATTCATTATCAGATGATAAAAATATTTGTGCATAATTTACATATCATATAAATAACAATTTCAAATAGTGCATGAAACGATAATATATGTTAATTTGTTTGCATAAATATTTTATTTCAGTTTAACGTTTTTATTAATATATTCAATCTGTAATAAATTCTATGATATGATTTATACTCATATTTTAAAATAAAATGTATTTTTTGGACACAATAAGAAACATCGTCTTATTTTTAAAATTCAATCGAGGTCGATCAATGAGACAGTCTAGATATAATATGATATATCTAACAATCCTCAATTTCTAATCTATGGTTTAACTTGTTCTGATTAGTATGACAATATAATTAATATAACATAATACTAAATCCCTATTGATGGAATATATTTATATTCGTATTGTAATAAAATTAAGATATTATCTGCAATACTTAATAATAGATTAAGTACTTAAATGAATATATATAATATTTTCAATATAAATGACACACTTCATACTGAAAAAATATCATAGAATGAAATGTGTCTTTCGGGACACGAAATACTAAATTTTTCTATACACCACGTATTCTGACATCCTTGTACGTAAAGAGAGAATATTATGGAGCTTTGATAAAATATTGATACTGTAGAGATGTATTTGAACTTTCAAAGGCATGGCGAATCATCAAAGTCGTGACGGACCCTGAATTACACAATGCGCGCTGGCTGCGGCGGATAGTTTTACGACTTACCCACTTACCGCACTTACACTAAGTGAAACGGAGCTTAGTCTGAGCTTTAGCCGTCTCGATTTGCTGTCTGAAACTCATCCTCATTCTCACATTCTCTGGAAAAGTCCCTGTTTTTATACAGCACTCGAACCCCGATGTACAGCAAACCAAGCGGAACGTAAAAGGCAGACGTTCCATGCCTTTGTCCCACAAACACCACATATACTATATATACCGGCATATCTATATTATATATATATATATATATATATATATATATATATATATATATATATATATATATATATATATATATATATATATAGTCTTTAAAATACTTTCAGTCTTTTAACAGCCGCACATTTTCTTTTCAAACTCCTTTTTATGGTTCATATTATTCAATTCCACTTTGATTTTATTCACTTTATTATATTTATTACCCTTATTAAAGATTATTTTTACTAAAATTATTAAACAAAAACTATCTTTGGACCAGTTTTTTTACCAAATCAACAAAATATTTTATTAATTCATATAGCGTTTTCTAAATTTAAATTTTTTATATAAATTATAAAAAGAAAAATTTATCACACTAACTATACATCAATTAAAAATATAGATTATTTCTTATATATAAATTGACAATCTACTATTTAAAAATTATTGAACATATGTAACATCATAAAATATTAAAAATATCATAGTTTTGATAGCGGAACAATGCGAATAAACTATGTTGAATTAACATTTTGTAGACTATATGGTGATCCAAAAATTGTTAAACCTTTTTAAATTTAAATAATATGACTAACATTAAATAAAAATAGTAATACTTCAAATTCAATTTGTCTTACTAATAAAAAAATAATCATTTATCATTATTCTGATATACATTACAAATTAAAATATATATACTTATCTTTTTAAATAAATTATAATATAATAATTAATTTTAACATTATCACAATTATATTATTTTATTAATTTGACAAGTTAATTATTCATCTATTTTATCAAAATAATAATTCGAAAAATTCGATAGACCCTGAAACGAAATTGTGACAACTTAAGTACGTCACGTCTTTATATATCACAAAGATAATATAAAATTATATACGATTTAATGAATCGTAAATATATATATATATATATATATATATATATATATATATATATATATATACATATATATATATATATATATATATATATATATATATACATATATATATATATATATATATATATATATATATACATATATATATATATATATATATATATATATATATATATATATATATAAAGGGGGGTATTTATAAGATCTTGGTATCGTCATTCGGCAGTCACACGTTCTGTTATTCGACAACATAAAGATTGTATCACAATTTTATTGCTCACTTCGATGAGTTTCACCAAACTGAATTTTATCTGAAGGCTATATAACGAAAGATAGCCACCCTTATGATCGGCGGCGGTTTAATTTTAACGCTTAAATATGATTTAAAATCGTTGCACGTCAAAACTTTTTTTTTTCATTCTATTATATATTATCTACTATGAAAGCTTATCGCGCATGGTTCATGGTGTTTTAAAATATTTCGCGCGCATTATTCGAATAAAAGTTCTCGTTTTATTATTGTGTTTAATTTTGCGTTTATTCGTTATCTTTCTTCTATTTTATTTTATTTTTTTTTTTTTTTTGGTCGAAACCCCCCAAGCAAGATAATCCGTATATCCTCTTTGTTCTGCCGTGTTCTCCTTTATTTTAAGTCCGTTAATGTATTTCAATATTTTTGTAACGTGCTTAGGATAGAATTTTACAGCTCTCCAGGGTGAAATCTTTCGCCGTTGATGAATTAATTCTCTTTTTTCGCAGTTAAACGTTCGTATTTTTTTTAATTTCCTTTTTTATTCTTCTCTTAATATCCATCTAATTTTATATACGATATACATATCTGCGAGTGTATAATCTACTTTAATATATTATATATATAATAAATATAATATATTCCTGGTAAATTTACATATATATATATATATATACTTTTAATCATAATAAATCAACCTTTTAACAGTTGTTTTTAACGTTTGAAGTTTAGTAACAGTTTAGAAATAAATAAATTAGTTTGAAAGTTATATTATATTTCTCTGTTTCATTGCTAATAATTTGAATATCATAATAAACGTTTTGTGTATCTTTTAGTGTAATTTATCATTCTCAGAATAATAAACAAAATATACAATCGTTCAACAATTATATTTAATTAAATTTAAAATATTACAAAATTAAAATAATCATGAAAAAATAATATATAAATTTTCTATAATAAAAGATTTAAATATAGTTTAAAATATATATATTTTAGTATACTACATAAACCCATTATTGATATTAATATCTATATAAAAATATATTAGATTCTATATTTATATATATCAAACTATGTAAATACATTAAATATATATCAAGTTCGAGGATAATTTAGTTGAAAATCAAGCGTGAAATATAATAATTATTGATTTCCGATGAAACCCTTAAGGTTGTCAGCCAAGATCCGCAACCATAATACACACATAACTACACGCCTATATATATACATGCATACATGTTTGTATGTATGTAGATGTAATTACAATCACATCTGGCAACCCTTTAATCATCGAAGGGAATATCGCTGATTGGCTTTCCGCTCTTGCGTATTCAGAACTGTTAAAACGAATCTATCGCATTTGTCGTCTCTGTCACACATCAGCTCTAATATTTGGTAACAATATATTCTGTCCCGTTCCGACGACCGTTTCGACGCGAGCTTTGTACGTGGAAATTGGATTTATGGAAGCACCGGGACAGATAAATGGAATTTGAGTGGTAAAATCCCATTAGCGCTCAGCTTTGACATGGAAATGCCGCGAACACTTTAAAAACTTACGCTTTATTTGTTTTTCCGGCCGTTTCCGGTACACGTCCGATAGAACGAAACGGATACGGACGCGAGCGAACCTATGAATTTTCCGACACTTTCCACGTCAACTTTGCGCTTTTTTTAGATTACCGATGAATAAAATATAACCGTGTGACCGGCGATATCTTCGTCGTAAGGATTTTCATGTTTTCTTGAAAAAATACACGAGTTTTTCCGGCTTTGTATCCACTAGATAACTTCGGTGAATTTTAAATCACTCGATAAATTATATATAAATACTATTTTTATTTTATATATTTGAATATTATGATAATATTAAATGTTCTTTCGTATGATATATCTCATAATTATCGTACACATAATAAATGACTATTTTAATTAAAAATTCTTATTTGCACTAGTGTAATTCGGTGAAATAGAATAATAAATGAAAACACTGATAAATACAATGACAATAAAAATAATAATAACAGCGAACAATGAGGTCGGGTTCATATTGACAAAAAAGTGGAGCACCCGAGCAAAATGTAACAAAATAATACATTTCGGTGCTCGCGGTTTATGAATACAGATGACACCGTGTTGAAAATTGCATAAATTACGTATAATGAATGACCGTACGAATACTTCCAACAAATTACACACACACATATTTTAATATATATATATATATATATATATATATATATATATATATATATATTAATGTACACTATGATGCGTGTACATTATATAAATTATCATAAACATTTAACATATATGCATATGACGAACGTCATAAAACCGTTTCATGAAACGCGAACGCGTGAAATATAATAATACATTCGTATAAATAAAAGCACATAAAAATGTGCAACAAAGAAAAAGAAAAGCGGCGAATAAATTAAATTAAATTTTCCATTAAAATAAATTTTCTAAGGTTTCTACGGGCGCACCATCCACTCTCTGAAACAATTTGTTATGACCGTTATAAAACCAGAGCAAACTTCCAAGCGAGACCAACATTCTCATCGTAACCCTTTAAAACTCGTAAAAAATACATAATATAATATCCGCGGACCCCCCCCAGCTTTTTCCACTGCAGCGATGCCGGCCTCTAATTTCGTTTTCGGACTTCGCTTTATATTTTCCACTTTTATTTTTATATTATATATATGTATATATATATATATATATATATATATATATATATATATATATACACACATTGAAAATCATAAAAATGTATTTTTAATACATCAAAACGTATTTTTTACCGTCTTTTTTATTTTACGATTCGCTCTATCTCCGTGAATCCGTTCGACAAATATAAACACAAAACAAATATCACATAATTCAAGCATAGTTCAATTTGTATTACATTATATATATAAATCAAAATATTGCTTCATATGATATATGTGTATTATATATATATATATATATATATATATATATATATATATATATATATATTTGTGAAAAGTATATAATTATCATAAATTAATATTTTTATTTACTTTCCGTATATTCTTTATAACATAACCTTTCATACGACATTTTAATTATTGGCGACGCAACCTTTTATGGGTGTCAACCCACGTCCTATGCTCACTATTCATTTCTCGTCTTCAATTTAGACCTATTTTCAAGATTTTCATATATGTCCTACATTTAGACCAACTTTTGGTCCCTTTAAGGAAGGAAACCATTCCGTTATTACTTTAGTTGTTTGATTTACGCAATATCTGAGCTTTATAAAATTTGGCAATTGCTTCATACTTTAACAGTGCAACAATTTCTTTTTAATTAAACTCCTTAATAAAATCTTTATAAAAAATATATATTATATTGAATATATATATATATATATATATATATATATATATATATATAATTGTATTTCTTTTGTATATAGTACATTATTAATGATTTCACTCTGATTAATTGTTATTAGAAAAATATTTCCAAAAATCCCATAATTCATTAAAATTTAATCATATATATTTTTTTTCAAATATAAAAATAATTATATTTGAAGAAAACTTAATAATTAATAATTTTCCTTCAAAATTACTTTGAAACTCGTTAAAAATTCGCATTTTTACATGATCTCGCAAATATTTTTATTAGAAGTTTTCTCGAGTTTTCGTTTTTCTGAAAAACATCATTGTGTTCATGTAGATCATTTAAAAAATAACCTAGAATTGTCATACGCAAAAATAAAATACGCATACCGTACTCATTTTAATTAAGTCTTTCTCCGTAACGACACAACTTTTTTTTCTTACAATTCATATACCAATTATAATTTTTTGGATTTCTTATGCCGCATAATTTATTGTATGTATTTATATATTATATATGTGGGATATTTTCATTTAAATTTCTGACAGCTCATTTATGTTTTTCGTGTCTTGGAATATTATGCGTAATTCTTTCGGTAGACATTTTATTTTATTTATTTTACTTTTTTATTTTGTAGAATGTATTTGACAAGTTGAAAACTTGCAACTTTAATTATTTCATGCTTGTAGTACTGAAATGTTGAAATATTTTGAAATGAAATATCCATATAAACTTTTAATAAATTTTAATGTTATTTTATTTTTAAAATCGCATTTTAATAAAAAAGATCTATTTTAAACAACATTAAAATTTTATATATAATGATACTGTAAAAAAATTAAAAATATTTTTATTAGTAAGAGAAAATTTTACATGTTTATGTCGAAATTTATAGGGGTGATTTATTTTTAGTTGCCAGCTCTATGCATAAATTTCAGACATAATATTTTCAAAAGGATTCGACATGTTATTATTTTTTTAAAATTATATTTTATGTTGAAACATAAAATTTTTACTATATTATTTAAAATTATATTATTAAATACTAAAATTATAACATTTCTTAAAATCAGATGCGACAACATATGTTTAAACTCTCGCTTTTAAAATGTTAATAAATAAATTTAACCATTTATATATCTATATAAAACACGTATTAAATAATTTCAAAATTATTAATAAAAGACTACGCCTTCAGACGAAACAAAACTCTTATTATCTATTATTTTTCGAAAATAATAATAAATTAGACTATTTATTTAAATTACTCAAATCGTTCGACATTTACTCAAATCTCAAAGGTGAACCCGTTATTTGAGAATCACTGTCGTTACAATATTGAACCGAATTTAAATCCTATGAACAACCATAAATTTCTCTATAGTTTCATTCACAATCAAATACGATTTCAAAGCGCATGCCAAAGACGTTTACGATCACATTGAATAGATAATGAAATAATCCTAGAACAACCGATAACTAGAGAATTATGATGGACAGATGGTTGCATTATAGTTGTGCACAATAAAGATCATTATATATATATATATATATATATATATATATATATATATATATATATATATATAATATATATATATATATATATATATATATATATAATATATATATATATATATAATATATATATATATATATATATATATATATATATATATATATATATATATGGATAATGACGTTTGGATAGCAGGGTTGTATGCAGGCGCGTTGCGGCATCGAGCTTTAACCCGTTCGCCGGCACTGTCCCAGTTTCGGGAACACGTCGGTCGCCCATTTGTGGTCGCTTGTCACCGGCAGATGGCGCTAATCTGACGTCAACCGTTCCCACACCATGCCATCTGCAAAACCCCTCGTGCACACCATTCGCGTTGTACCCCAATATCCCAAACTACCCTCTGCAATCGCATCTATCTCACTTTCGCTCATATTCACCGCAAGAGCTAGCCGTCCCGTTTCGCATAACTACCCGACTCCGGCCATCAGCGGTGACGTCCCCTCAGGCATCTGTCGGCGCTTCCGCCGCCCACATTTCACCACCAACAGTCAACATTACCATTACACCACTCTGTACCATTACCAACACCGTCGACGTCGCGCCAGTTAAACCGTCACCCCATTCTGTTCTCTCTTATGCTCCTACTTCGAATTGGGCTAGAGATTCGAAATCAAAATCAACGATTATATTATGTAATGATGTCAAATAATATTTTAATTTTACATATACAAATATTTTGCATTACATAAATATTTAATTTTTCATATACTAGTTACTGCATTCAGATAAAGTTATAGTTATGCATTTAATATTTAAAATTTATTTTATATACAAATCTTCGGTTCAAAATATAATTTTTATTTGTTTATGAAACATAAAACAAATTTTAAGGAAAATTTCTTTAGTTCTTAATTAAGAATATTGAAATAAAGATTATACAAACAATGATGAGCCTATAATAAAAAAAAGTGAAACGAACATACAACTATAATAAAATTTTCATTCGAAAAACTCCTTATGTTCGCTAAAAATTTTATATACTTTTTATATGATATTTTGCTTAAAATTCTTAAAAACACAACCCTACCTCATTTCCCCCCCCCCCGGGCATCCTTCTCCGTCGCATCGAATCTAACAGGATTCTCGATACTTTTCGGAGCTCAAAATCCTATTAACTCTCGCAGTGTAGTAGAGCAATTTTTGGGTGACCCCAATATCGCTAATTACACATAAATCGCACATCAAATCATTCGTGTCCCACATGTGGGCAAAAAAAATATACATAAACGTGAAAGGCGATGGCTTAAACGAAATTTAATGCTTCAATTAAAAAGACATCCGTCCTGATGAATACGTTACACGAAAATTTTACGCTTTCATAATTAAAAATCCAAATTATAACCATAGCACAAAATTTAACACTGATGTTTTCTCTAATAATAATTATATTAAAATAGAGAAAAATATTTTTCTATTATTTATTATTTTTAATTTTTTACGTTGTATTTTAATAATTTATATAAAATGTAATACAATTTTTTTTATAATATATATGTAATATTTAAACAATACAAAACATATTTAAAAATATTAATATTTCAGTACCTATTCTCAAAACATTTTATATTATGGTATTTAATATAAAATTTATAATGAAAATTGCTCATCCTTATATATTCTAAGTATCGACATAAATATATATATATATATATATATATATATATATATATATATATATATATATATATAAACTACAACAGATTTTTCACAAAATGTATAAAATTACAGAATAAGATAATTCCATAATATATTTCTCGAAACAATGAAAGAATACATTTCCAATTTTTCCATTCTCTCTTAGAGGAGCTCTTAACGTCGTTCATTTTAAAAAACCGACTCGGATGATAAAAATTACATAAAATTGTACTAAAAAAGAAAAATAAGAGAAATAATAAAAAAAAACACAAAAACTCCGTCGTATACGAATTACTTTGCTAACCAATAGAATAGATTGAAACCGTTAATATATTAGAGAATACTCGATTAAACTAATAGGTATGGCACAATCTAATTAACATAAACCTATAATACTTGTACGAATATAGGTTTGTTCGCGTAGACACAACGTTATCGATTATTTAGAGATTATTGCATATATGGAATACGGTTTAATGCACATCTGCCATATGTCCATTAACCATCAAATCGATCGCGATTGATCCAAATTAAATATGCATCGATTAAAAGCTCAATATGACAATATGACTGATGCTCGTGTAAGCTCATGTGTTATAAAGCTTTCATATATCTTGAAATTATATAATATACTAATAGAAATTAAATAAAACAATAACTTGTTTATATAAATCTTAATATAATAAATCTATTTCGTTTCTCAAATAGTCGCAATCAAAACAAACTCATCAATTAACGAATTTATGTCAGTTTCCTACATATAGATATTTGTTCATATAGAACTTTACCCATATCCTTTATATCCTCAGTGCTTGGAATATGCATATGCATATGGAAATGACGTTGATGATAATGCATTGGAAGCAAGAGCAAATAGTAAAATAGCTCCATGGTAAATTGAAAAGTTTTGCATTCGAGAATTCAGCGCAGTGAGCTTATTTTGGAATCGTCCAAAAGCCATTATTAACATAGTTGAAAAGTTATTTCATTTATTAGGTCACATATACGAGTGCGTTTTAATATATTTTTGCATGTATCAAATTAAACTGATTTTTGTCTATCAAATACAAAAAAAATCCATCATTTAATTATATGATTGTTGAATCTTATTCATCTAGTTATATGATTGTTGAATCTCATTCATCAGGCTGTTCGCACTTTAATGTTCATCCATTTCGTCATTTCAATAATTAGTAATTCCTCATCGCAAATTAGAAGATGACGTACTCTACGGTAATTGCGTCAACGAAACGATATTACCGAATAATCTAAATAATTATCCATTTTCTCCCTACTCCGCCCGCCCTCATCCCCATTCTCATCCTCTGGTGTTCTTCCGTCCCTTCTCAAACCGAAGCTGCCGTTGGTTCAATCTCATTTTCTTCCTCGGTGGGCATTTATACTTATGATTGAGACTCGGGATCGCATTTAAAAGGCAATTGTCTTAATAATAATATAATGGTTTGCCATTTCCCTCCATATTTCAGATATAATTTAATTATAACTTTCGTTACGAAAATGTTTTCACGTCGAATTATCGATTAACTGCAAAAGCGAATAACGTACAATATATATCCTTTAAATTTTTTAAATATTTTTCTCATTATATATTTATAAATTAGTAGTTAATTGCAATCACATATATATATATATATATATATATATATATATATATATATATATATATATATATAATTTTGAAAATATTATTAGGACCAATATTAAAAATAAATAAATTATTAGAACGCTAATCTTTTTGGATTCGGAATTTCTTTTTGAAAATAAATAGTTTCAATTTATACTTTTACGAAGTCGAGTCGTCAACTGGACGACCAACTTTCGGACATAATTTTCATCTGTAAAATAGAATAATATTTTGAATATTTATTATATTACCAATAAAATTTATCCCGATAATACAATTTTCTCTAAGTCATAAAATAAATTTTATTACCATTCCATTTATTATATCTAAAATTTTCATCTATCTTAATCGACATGAAATACCGTTTTAGAATATAAATGAATAATTTTCATTATGCCGCGTAAATAAATTACGTGTAGTATATAATACTTCTTATTTATTATATTTTATTGATATACATGATAACTTTTGAAAAGTAGTAGTAGTAGTAGTAGTAGTAATAATAATAATAATGGATCTATAGATTTAATTAACGTTAAACCCATTGTACGGAAAGTCCGTTTTACTGCTGAGCATAAAAGGGTAAAAGGTTCACAAAAATCTTATGATCCCAATATCTGGTTATCTTTGAGAGCATGTATTGCATATTTATCTATATATAATAATAATATGTATATTCTTTCTTACAAAATATTAAAAAATCATTATATTAAATATTATTACAAGTAAATAAAAAAATATTTTTTAAATAGAAAGTAAAGACATTTAATTAATATAGAAAAATAAATATATACCAAATATTCGTCTATTATTCAGATATAATATAAAGAAAAAAGTATACGAGTAAATAAATAATATTGTAAAATTAGAAATCAATCAATTCATTTTCTTGCTAGAAAATATTATTTTTATTATACAAATAATTAAATTAAAATCATAAATAAAAGTCTGATAATTCGTTTCACCTTGAAGGAATTTATTTCGTTTTCATATCATTCAATTATCGATGTTTTACTCTGAGAATTCTATTTTGTTACAATTTTGAATGCATTAATTGTTTTTTTAATTATATTATAAAATCAATAATTAATATATAATACTGTGAAAAAATAAATAAATTAAAATTGTCATTTAAAACTCCCGAGCATTAGGAAGGCTGGTAAATTGTATTTTTTTCCTAGGTTGATAGGATTGTCTATAACATTCGCTAAGCATCTGTTTGTCAAAAGATTTAATTATCTCCGAGTTATATGTGTTTTTACAACTCTTGGTTCCTTCATCACGACAATGCATCATGTCATACTGCATTGATTCTTTGTGATTTTTTGCCAAAAACTAGACTCATATCGTTCCGCAACCACCGTATTCGTCTAATTTGGCTCCGTGCAACTTTTGGCTATTCAATAAACTCAAAAGACCAATGCGGGAACGCCGTTTTGACACAATTGAGGAGATGAAAACTGAATCGAAGAAGGTCTTGAAGGCTATTCCGACTGTGACAGGGATTACTATGAAGGGGATGAAATTAATTTGGAAAGAATAAATAAAAAAATTACATTTTATAAACAAATTCACCTTACTTTTTGATCACAGTGTTAAATGCTGTGATCATTATTTTCAAATTATTAGTAATTATTTTCAAAATGTAAGTAAACCACGTCAATATTCTTCAATATATACATATATATATATATATATATATATATATTAATTTCAAATTTTATTTATATACATTTCAATATTACTTTTTTTCATTATAATTATCTCATTTCTTTATTTCGTGATCATAAATTCTATACAATTAAGAATTTTCATTCTGCTCGCATTTTATCATCACTAATTTATCTTTTCTTGCGATAAATCGCGCTGATTTTCCACAATCACTGTATAAATTATCACGCTAATAAAATTAACATTTTTCTTCATTTATTTCTCACCAGAAAGTATTATTTAAATAAAAACGTTTTTTTTTAATTAAACTTACCTCATTGAAATTATATTTAATATTTTACATGATATGCATATCAGGAAAGCAATCTACTTATAATTTACATTTATTTAATAAAATCACAAAAGTAATATTTCAAACATCTAATTATTAGACTAAAAGCTGATTCTCATTTTTTATAGTTTAATTTCAGTAATAATTTAAATCATCAAATGAAACAATTAAACAAAAATATAGAACAAACACGATAATGCGACTAATGAATCAATTTTGCTATAATATTCAACTAAAGCATATGCTCTAAAATATTTAGCACGTGAATTTACACCTTTATCAGATGGAAAGCTCTCTAATTACATATAATAAATAATAACATTACACGTTATATTATACGTACAACATGTACCAAAATTATATACAAATTTAAAATAAATTTAACTTTGATTAAAAAAACAAAGAAGTACCTATTATTTAATCACTATTTCAGTTTGTCCCAAGCGATTTAAAACTACTTTGCCTCGTCGTCTATTCAATTTCTCAGATATAAAATTTTCTCTCTGATAAAAAATCATTTTCATTCCTCTTTCTATTATTGTTTAAAGAAAATAAAATTGTAAACCGAAAGCTACATTGTCGGAATATTTTCTAATGCTTCACAATTTTTAATAACTCTTTTTCTTTGTGTTTCAACTGATACAAAACAAAAAAAAAACATGCAAACTTTAAAGCACCGCAGGCCATTTAAGTGTACAGCAATTAGTTACAAACCGCGAAAACTTTTTTAATATATTATATATTAATGGTATAATTAAAAGAATTCGTTGAAAATTTTTAATTTTTAATTAAAAAAAACAATTTGATATTATATTTTATACATTAAAATAATTCATTTTATTTTTATTAGATGTATACTATTTTTAGTTATTTTATTATAGATTAACCCATTACAAATTTCTAAGTATTACAAAGTAATACAATATTAACCAAATTCAATAAAATTTCATCAATATTTATTTATTGGTTTTTATTACATATATTTTGGTACAAATTTGTAAAATAAAGAAAAATTGGAATATATATATTTTTATAAAAAAAATATATATATGAAACTCAACTTTGTTTTAACATATTTTAATGTACACTACGTCAAATAAAATAAAAATTAAAAATTCCATTTCAGAAAACCTGAAATCGGTATCACAAATATAGATTAACGAGTACGATACTCGACTCGATAACGCTTCAAAAGAGAATTACATTTAAAAAGGCCGACCTAATAATGCATCGTGAATATATATATATATATATATATATATATATATATATGTAATTTTTAGCCATATTATACTATATATATATACGAAAATAATATAGAGATGCGAATTATAAATGATGAGCGATGTATGATTTTATGCGAGCGACATTGTGCAAATATCGCACGACACTCACGTATTCCGTTTGAGTCTTCGCCGTAGCGATATGCGGTCTGACACTAATTAGAGGACTCTATGCGCGTCCTTTTCGCACTCGAACAACATTCGCCATCTCGCATATATCCGTCTCTGTCCGGTTTCACATTCAAATTTCGCGCCGCGTGAATTATTCATGAAGCAACAGTGATTGCTGAGCTCTTCGGACGAATATGGCTTTTGCAGCGACGACGACACCAAAATAAAATTACATCGGTAACCTGCGATCCTGAAAACGTTCGTTTTCATCCATCTCATGCTCATCAGCACACACACACACACACAAATACAAATTAATCCTTTCAGCAGCATCATTGTCTTCGAAGATTGAGACTTAATGGCGTGTGTATATATGCACTTTGAAGTTTCGCGCAGCGATCAAACGTTGCAAGTTGAGTCGTCGTTTGCGTTTTCATATTTGAATTTACAAACTCAAATGTGTGTACTTGTCAAATACAAAGTTTTTTTTATACATTCATTGTAATCCATTTACAATCATTATTCATTTGAAAAAAAAATATAGATCCGTAAAATGCCGAGATTTCACTTTTTACTAAATAATTTCACTTTAAATATTAAAAAAGATTTAGACAGAAATAAACCATACTTTTCACCTGTACAACTAACGCAAAAAAAACAATACTTATCGTCACCATAATTTTATACATTTTTTATACTTGATTTTTAAATTTTGTTTTTTTTCTATAATCGTCATTAAATTATTTAGGATTTTTTATCTTTAAAATCTGATATATAATCAAGTGTATAATAAAAAAACGTGTGTGCTTCCCTAATAATCTAACACATTGGTTTAATATAAAATCTTCTAGCTCGTGTTATATTATCTAAATATATATTAGATTTAAACGTATTATATTTAATAAAAATATATTTATTAATTATTCGCAATTGAAATTTATATCATATTACACAATAAACGAGCAAATATTTCCGGTATTTTTATATTATATTTAATAACTCGAATCGTTTAAAAATAAATATTGCATTTTTTTTTGCTTTTACTTTATATATAAATATTTTCATAAAATCATATTCATATGTAAACATAAATTATAATTCATATTATTCAATATTAAATCAGCAAATGAATATTAATTTATAGAGCTTTTCTATTTATTGTTTCAAAACAAAAAAAAAGTATAAATATAATTCATTTAATTGTTCAATATCTAATATATAAAAAATCTTATCAAAAACACAATATATTTACATTGCGACAAAACATAATCGATAAAATGAAATACGGAAAAATTAACGAACAATTTTCATATATGACGTCACACTTTTCTTCGCAATTTTTCCTTCTATTCGTCACATATATCCTGTTTGTGTAGTGTACTGGTCTTTCGTTTAGGAAATCAACGAGTCCGGTTCACCATAGCAAAATTTAATTTCGAACAGCTAAATCTCGTTAGCATATTCCTGGTTGAAATTTCAACTTCCGCTTCATCCTCCTCCTCCTCCTCTCTTCCTCCCCCCCCCCCCCGTTGAAATTAACGTTATCCGTAAGAGACGTAGTCAGCTAGATTGCCGTTTCGCCATCTGAGCAAATTATAAAAATTTATTGCGTCCATTTAATCGTCCTTCGTGTGAACGAAAGATTTTCTTTCTTTCTTTTTTTCTTTCTTTCATGTTTATTTATACGTAAACGTCTGTTTTTTTCTACTTTTTCTTTTAACTTCAATATGAATTTTGTATTACTAAAAAAAAAGAAGAATAAATCTCTTCTTTTATTACTATTATTTTTAGAATGGACGAATTTTCAGCACGAGCGTTTCGTCGACAATGACATTAACCGCATTGTTGTACTTTTTCTCTTTGACGTTTTCATCGTACGACTTTTGACAAAATGTCCGCAATTAATTATTATAATTTTTGTAAAAATTGTTCAAATACGTTACAAAATACTATTATAAATATTAAAAATTGTACACTATTCCAACATATTATATTACAAGGCACAAAATATTTTTTATTAAACTAGATTTTGATGTCAAACTTCAAAAATAGTTCTCTATCGTAATTAATATTTTCTTAAATTATCAATTTCTTTTTTAAGAAATACTTAAAAAAAATCTATTTTAATCCAAAATAATAAAAAAAAATCATTTTTCATACATTCTCTATATAACATATTCGTCCCTGTTCGATATTTTTGTACATATATTATTTTTAACTTATATACAGCGAGAAATATTTTAAAAAAAATCGTTTTCTTATATAATATATAATATTATATATTTTGTATCATAAAGATATTATTTTTCCATTATAATAAGAATCGTGACTAAATTCGCTGATATTGACGCTTAATCGATTTTATATCAGTGACTCTAATATTTTATTATGCAGATTTATATCCTTTTTCAAGATCTCTGTGAACCAATTAATTTTTCATGAAATGAAATAGCTATTTTCACATTGAATTTTTAATATTTTTCTAAGACAATTGACGTTTCTATAATATGAAAAGGGCAATATATAAATTCCAGAAATGATCAATATTCAATTTTAAAAAGGGTATTTCGTAATATTAGGCATTAATGTGACCTCTTTTAGTTTTCTTGACATAGAAACCTATTTTAAAATTTTATCATTCCAAAATCCGTTTCGTATTCATATTAATAATTTTATCGTAAATTTGTATACCTTAAAATACGTGCTGAGAATTTCTATATTAATGCACTTCTTAAATAAATATTATTTATATAAAAAAACTTTAATGCTTAAAAAATATTTTTTCATCGAATAAGCACCGAAACAAAATGATTATTTCAATAATGTTTCTTTGTTTTTCATAATAATAAAAAAAATAATACAAATTCGTGTATACTTTCATAAATATCCATTCTCGAGAGAAAATGAAACAAAAATCGTTATTTCGAGTTTAATGCAAAAACCGTTTACGTATAGTAATAATATTAAATTAAACACTCTGGTATTATTTTTTCCTTTCACTTCCGAATTGCGCTCGTTACAAAAAAAAAAAAGTTTTTCTTCTCGTTTCGGTGTGTAATTGTCGCAGCTTCTGCACACTTTAATGAAACGATCCTTTCGAGAAATCGAAACGGAGATGCAGAGGGATGAAAAATAAAGTAAAATGAAAGAAACAACATTCTTTTCCATTTCGTTATAATTAAAAATTTAGCACGTGTTCGCAGCTTCGTAACGGTACCATCTGTTCTTTCTTACAAATACAATTTGCATACGGCCGCTCGCTCTCTTCAATTCTAAGTCAACGATGGAAAGTGCTTAAGCCTTCCGCGTATGGCATTAACTTTTCACGATAGACATTCGCGTAATATCTAATATTTTATTTATGAACGAAATGCGAACGATATTGATAAATTTAATATTTTCAGACGTCGCCAATATAAAATGTGCGAATTTTTTTTTCCACTGAAGAACGAATGAATCCGGCACAATTTCAGATAAATGTTCAAGTTAATTCTTATAAAAAAAAAACACATTTTTACTAAAAATATTACGTCTTTTAAACGATAGTTAATCAATGTGCAATCAATTTAATTTTATACTATGTTGTTTATAGGTTATATGTTCTTCAAAGAGCTCCACATACACCTATTTCATTTTACCGAAACCCCTTTCACCCACTACTTTATGAAGTCTGCTTTTACTTAAATTAGCCTTAAAGTCATCCGTTAAAATGTCAATTTCGCGTTTCCGATACTTTTCATTTACTGTTTTTATTTACTAATGAATTTATTAAATTTTAAAATTCTAAATATCCATCAGTGAATATTTTTACTTTTAATCAATCGATTTTTCCTTCCTTCATATAAATGAAATTTCGCTATAATATAAAATAAACACTCTAGTCAAATTATCTTAACTAATGTATTATAAAGACTTAAATTCAAAAATCAATATACATTAATACGCCAAAATCGAATGTCCTTCTACACTTTACCTTCATTCGATGAATATATTATTACGTATCTACGATTATCCACGTATCTAGAATAAAAGAAATCAAAATTGTTTTTCATACTCCTATATTTCTCTCTAAGAATATCATATTGCGTATAAATTTAAACTAAACAATAAAATCTCAAGATTCAATTTGTCGAAACGAACATAAATATGACGTCTTGAAAGGTTTTTACCATTTTTCAAACGACAATAAAAAATGTTTATATTTATACTGGTATATATCTGATAAATCCAAGAAGGGATTCGTGAGGATTTGAACCAAAGCCAGCGACCGAAATCGTATGAACATCGAACGTCGTTGTGATCGAAACCTCGTAATTCACTTCACTCACACAACTAAATATCATATATCCTGGTGGACTCGGAACGAGGATCGTTTCAGTTAGTTGGGATAATTTTGGTTTAACACAGGATATATATGTAAACAGACAGACATCGATTCCCAGACTTTGAATCTTCTCTCTGTTTGCATCAAACAAAGGATGACGGACCAAAACCTAAATTAAACATAGACGCAGTTCTACGACCTCAAAGCGAACACAGAAATTATGTTAAGAAATTAAAGAGCCTCTATTTATTCTAGTTATAAGAAGAAAAATAATTTCTATTATATTTTAATGCGACTTATTCCTTAGGGTTTTAACACTAATACATTATATACATAAATTTTAATTATTCCTTTTTTCACATTTTATAATTCTCTTCAAAAATTTGTGATACTCTTTAATAATATTTATTATTTTTATTATCAGCTCTCCGGAGAAATATCAATTTTTCTATTGATTGTATATAAAAATATATTGATAAAATAATAATTTTGTATGATTCAATATAATTAAAAATAACTTTTTATTCTATAACATTTTTAATTCATTAAAAATATTAACAATTGAAAAACACGATGAAAGTAATAAAGTTATTTTTTCAAATAAAAAATAAATTGATCTCTATTATGAATATTCTGTTATAATTGAAGAAAAATATTTTGAACTATATTTTCTTTTAATTATTCATATATGCTTTTAATAATTTTATTAATTTTCATAGATGAAAAGCATTTATATGATTTCATTTCATTTCATCATTTGTAAATCAACGTTGTTTTATAACTAGTAATTAGAACTATTCTTAAAAGAAGAGTCATAATTATCAATTCAATATTTTAATCGTTTTAATATCACATTTAACAAAACTTTAAAAATTATAATAAAAATATTAAATATTTATATAATACATACAATGATAATAAGTAATTGCATTGTCAATTCTGACGTTTTCTTTCCGCTTTTCTTCTCTCGTATCATTTTATTTTTGTTTCCAGTTGAAAACAATACCGTGTACACTATCTTATCAAAAAGAAATTTGCGGAAAATAGAGAAAGACTCCATCGTAAATCCCTCTTTGATCTTCGTCGTACATCGAGAGTAGGAAAAATAATGATGGAGTAAGCGTCTACATTTCCATTAATTTATATAAAGTAGATTCTCTCACGCACACACACACATACACAACATATATATATATATATATATATATATATATATATATATATATATATATATATATATATATATACATGCAATATATACAAGAGAATTCCTCTGAAAAGGTGACATGAAAAAAACATATCACCACATCAAAGGACCAACAACAGAGACGATTGCATCGAAACTGGAAAGGTTTACAAACACATTTGCCACGATAAAAAAAATCCCTTCTAAATTTTCACTCGTGAATACTTATGAGCTTTGAAAGCGGGAGGCAGAGCGTAAAAAACACAATATTCACCCCCTGAAACGTTTCAATTACTTTGTAGAACGAAGTGAATATTAGAAAAATAATATTACTACAGTTTGAAAACGTATTAAAATATTTTACGTTTCTTTTTTTATCTGTCACTTTTTATTATTATAATTTGTTGATTACGTTGAATGTAATTTAAATTTCATCGACAATTTTTCACTTGACTACAAGGTACAGTTTATAATATTTTTTGTAAAAGAAATTATTATTTCGAAAATCAAATTATTATCTAATTTATATTTCAATAACATTTAAAAATAGTTTTTCTAAGAAAAAAATTTTTTTTTCTTTAATAATACATTACTTAGAAAGATTTTTTTCTATTTATAATAACACTAAAACTAAATTAATATTAAATAAAAAAATTCTAGCACAGTATAAGATTGAACAAAACTAATTTAAAGTTTTATTAAACATTAAATCTAACTTACGATACTCAATACGTAGTTCCAAAACGCAGCCATGAATTATAAAAAATATATCTTACATATGATGAATAGCGTTCAAAATATTATATGCGTACAACAATTTAATACGGATCAAAAAAAAAAATATTTTGCAGTACCGCGAACATTTGAGATAAACAAGCGATCACATTTACTAGCTGAAAATACGAGCACAGATATAAATTATAGATTAACCGAAATAGCGGATTGCCGAGTTTAGCAGGTAGACAGCGCATACAAACTGGTACAAAGTTAAGGCGTGTCCGAAGCGAAGTCAGCACGAATGCTAACACTATCTGATTACTCCATCGACTGTGCTATATATCTCTTTAACCATATCGTACAAACTACTTTTGCGAAACGGGGAACCTCAGAGTTGTATGAAACCGCTGTGTAAAAAAATAAAAAAGAATAAAATAAAAACGGAAATCTCGAGACGGAAATAAAGAAAGAGAGGGGAAAAAAACAAGTCGGAAAACTTGCCGCTTTCGAGAAAATTTCTACGGGACGCTTTCATCGCGACGAATAAAACCGAAGCCGCTTACGTATATGGATCTCTTTTTTTTTATTCAGCGAAATGCGGAAAATTGACTGTGATAGTCTGAAAAAAAATGGTTCGTTTGTAAGTCGATATATAGTTTATGATGTCCACGTTCAAAGAAATTTTCGCAAATCATGCTCTTTACCGTTGAAAACTCATCGTCATTTGCGCTTTCATATTTTCTATCAATAAAGCTTGGGATGTGTAAAAGTGACATCTAAAGAAAAATATAGATGCTCACTACAGATTAATGTGTTTATCGACTATATTATGTTATGAACTATTTAATTTAATTATTTCAAATATTTTTATAATATACAACACAATTATTCTTTTAACTTTTCAACTTTTTGTAATGACTTCATCGTTAGCAATAAATATAAAATAAAAGTTAAGATTCTTTATGGTCGTTACCTGTTTGAAAACTTCATTTTTTATTTTCATTGAAAAGCAAAATGTCGAGAAAATTAATAAACATGTTTTTTAATTCAATTCAAAAATCTGTCAGTTTATATTATAACAAAGCTTTATATACAATATTAACATTTACATGAAAATAATTAATAAATATCAAAGTTTACATATTTTATTATAAAAAAATTGTAAAAAAAATATTATTGTGACATTATTCAAATTTTTCTTATCGTTCAACTTACAGATTTTCCATTCGAAAAACGTCGATTCTTTTATTTTATCATATCAATTTTTTCACATTTTAAATTGGAAAATGATCTACATTTATCGAACGAATCAAAACATTCAAATTATGAATGATAGATGAGTAGAATAATAATAATAAAAAAAAACATCAAAAGAAAAATGTATACATTTTATTGTAATATCGAACGAACGATTGATGTTTGGCAACACGTGCACAGCTTAACATTTCCACTTTCCACGGCAAACAAACATTTTTCACGCTATGAAAATGCTTAGTATTACGATAGAAAAAAAAAGCGTTCAAAAAAAAGGGTAGTCATTTCGCGTGTATTTTTATTATTTTTTTTTTGTTTCAATATGTGACTAACAATGTTTGTTAACGATATATTGAATGTCGTTTTTTGTCGTATATTCGTATTAATCAATTCAGAAATTTGCGTAATGTACTCTTGTTCCAAATTTTCCCATGAAAATATTTCCTATTTGTTTATGTACCAATTTTTTAATATTTGTATATATTTTTGTGTTTTCAATTTTCTCATCTATACTTTATTGAATTCTATAAAATTATGTATATATATATATATATATATATATATATATATATATATATAATAATAATTTGAAATATTTATTTAATTAAAAATACATATAAAAGTTTAACATAATTTACAAATTATATAAAGAATGCTACAAAATAAATAATTATTTAATCATATTTTATATGAATGAAAACATAAATATATATATATATATATATATATATATATATATATATATATATATATATATATATATATATATATATATATAATAATTAACCATCACGTACAGAATTTTATTTTTATAAATTAAAAAACCTCGTCAATTTTAAATTGAAATGTTAATGTCAAAGATAAATTAAAATTTTCATTTGTAATTTAATTTATAGTTTTTGACATTGAGAAAAAACGGTTCACGACTATCAACAAATAAATATTTTTTAAAAATTCTTTCAATAATGATAATTAAAATTTTATATTTTAAAATTTTCAAAAACACTAAATTTTTATATTCAAAATATTTACATTAAAATTTTTCAAATTACTTCAAGAGTGTTTATTTTGAAAGTATCAATTTATTAAATTAAAATTAAATTAACAACAAATTTGTATAATAAACTATTAAATTATCATAAAAAATATTTTTTTCATCGATATACTCATATTTTACTTTCGTTAATTAATGTTGTACAAAAACTAATCGATGTTTATATTGATTGCTTTTCAGATATATATTTAAAAATGGAACCCTTTACTTTCCGCCGTTCGATAATTGGAAATACGACGACAACATTCACAAAACGACATATCAATGCGCATTTTACAATAATAATTCTAGCAATTTTAAAATTAAATACATCCTTTATGTAACAAGTAAGTATGATATTATTATTATTATTATAATATTATGTATATTTTTTTTTCAAAATCGTTTTCCCACATACGAATAAAAATACAATACGACGATGACACACGTCTAGTATCGATTATGTACGCTCTTCGTAAAATATTTATTTATACTTGAAATATCCACTCCCTTTATTTTCTAGCCCCCGTTTTCCGCCGAAACATCTCCTGTGTATTGAACGTTTTGTAAATATGTACAACGATGCAAACAAAACGTAGACAAATATGAAATCGCGACGTTTCAACGACCAGACATTTTTCCATCCCTTCTATACAACCTTTTGCCCCTCCGCTCTTCACCCTTCCTATCAATTTCGCGGTAGATTATTGAAAATCCTCTTCAAAGTTTTAGTACAAATTCACCATAAATGATTGAATGTGGAATAGTCGAATAAAAACGGCAAACAATAATATCTTCATTTTCCACCTTCTGCATTTCATCCCATTTATTATATCATATATTCCCTCGTTTTTAATGTAATTTTAAATTAAAATAATTAGTAATATATATATATATATATATATATATATATATATATATATATAATTTCCACAAACAACTTCTAAAAAGTTGTTCTCACAAGTCAAAAAAATAAAAATCTTTTTCTGAAAGTCGGAATTGTGCTCAGTTAATTAATGCATTTGCTAAAATAAATAAAATATAATAATTCGATTTAATTTATTTAACTTTAAAATTGAAATTAATTTAATATACATATTCATTTTTATACATTGTTGTTATTATTCCATTTTAATATATAACATATATTATCGAGTATACAACTATTATGCGTAAAAGTTTTCGCATTAAGCAAACAAAATAGAACGTTGTTAGTACAGGAAGTCTTTTACGACATGACACGTTTACCGGTTTACCGCATTATTATCATTATTATTATTATTAGTATTATATGCTGAAAAGTCAAACGACGACGACGTAATAATTTCACATTTGAGAAAAAAAATCGCTGAAATATAAAGGTTTTTCCGTCCATTAAAGGGCAACAGTCGAGTGCAAATACCGAAACTCGCCCACAGCTTATTAAACTATACAACGTTGAAAACATCTGTCCCATTATAGCCGCTTATTGTTATCATTTCGTTGTTTATTATGAAGACGTGCTTTAATAAAAGCACATCTAACCGCCATTTCGACCCTCCGACAGCTTTAAAGCATCGGCGAAATTGTCGAACTTTCCGCGACGATCTTTCAATGGGAGGCTGGGCTTATTTCGCTTTTGAATATTTACGAAAATTTTGACGAAACGTCGTGAAATATTGCCGAAATGAACCTCTTTCGGCGCAATTCCGGTTTTCCACTTTTGCCGGTCATTTAATATGTGCATATTAGAATGTAAAAGGATCGACAGGAATACCTGTCTGCATATTGACGATTTAACTTTAATAACGTAAAATCCAATTAAAAAATAAAAGATTTTCATATTTACAACCAATAATATTCTTTATAATACTTAAAATTAAATCAATCTCGTAATATTATATTATAAATATCATAAAATAAATTTATAATGTTATTTACATCGATAAAAATGAATTTTAATTTTTAATATGGCAATATATCTCTAAACGTTTATTCTATATGTTTAAAAGGTATTCTTTCTTATTATTCTTCAATTTCTCGCTCTGTTGAAGCTGACATTCAATCTTGTGCCGATCTCTTCGTTGGTCTTCCTTGAGGCCTTTTTCCGGCGAACTGATTGTCTCTGGCAATTTTTCCGAAAAATTCGATATATTTATATCGCTATTATTTTTTATTATTAACTCATAATAAATGAAATTAAAATTTTTCATAATATTTATTTAACCTTCAAATATTATATAATTATATTTTTTCAATATATTTATATATTTCCCCAAAATCATTCTTTTGATTTTCGAAGTCAAATCCAGAAGTGGAGAACTTGTGACGTTTTTTATCTTATAATTTACGGTCTTTGAAGTGTAAATACGGACTTTAACTAACTTCTAAATTGAAATGTCTACATATTTTCGATTTTTCATTTACCTGATTTTAAAAATTTTAAAATTCTGCACCCTTAATCAAATCCATGTATAATTTATAAACTTGACAATTTAACAGTCATATATAGCTACTATTATATTATATATATATATATATATATATATATATATATATATATATATATATAGTATGTGTAGCGGCATCAAAAACATTCAAAATGTGCGTACAAGCATATCCAACAATATCATATATACCTTGAATGTGTGTCGCAAATTCGAAATTGGAAAACCAAAATCGAATCGTCGACCATTATATTTACGTACGAGCTTATGTACATTTGAAATTGACACAAATATACTACTGTAGAACGCGGTAACATGAGAAACTTGTACTTTACACGAGGGGAGGGGGAAAGTTTACGGTTTTGCGATACGGTGAATTAATCCACGGATCGATCGTATCAGCGGTCGTCAAAACTTTATCGTCGCGTGGCACAGTCAAAAACCAGCGGCTGTCAAAGTGTGCGGTCCACGGCCGGTGTGGCGTGATTAAAATGAATAGTTGATACGTCGTTCGGCATTTGCAGAGGCGCACGGGACCGCTCCGATATTATCCCCGGCTAGGTGGTAATGTAAAAGTTCACCGAAGCGTCGGCACGTAATTAAACTTGTTATTACTGTTATAATTAGATTGGAAGTCATTACGAGAGGAAAACCCGGGCATATTTTGCATCCGGTGGGACGTGTCCCCGTTCCAACCGACCCCCTTCCCCCCTCCCACCATCAAACCTTTCCACTCCCGAACATGTATGTATTATATACTATATAAGAAGCGCTTTTATACGAAAATATCGACGAATTTTATCATCGATATATCAGTGACTGTGTGTAAATTTCTTTATTTACAAATACACTATACACTTATTACTAGATTCAAAAACAATATTAATTTATAAAAAAAATCATATTGTTTTTTTTTTATTTGTAATAATATCTTGATTGATAATCTGAAATTTTTCATCAATATACAGTAATGACTTTTATCATAAATCATTCTTTTACATTTGTGACGGTTATAATAATATCACTCGGCGATTTCCATTTTTCGAATAATAAAATTTTAAATTAACAAAAAAAATAGTTTTTACAAATAATTGTTTCTAATAGAAATATTAGATAAAGAAAGAATTAAAAATATTATATACTCGTTAAAGATTAATTATTTATTGCGGTAAAAAATAAACGAAAATTGAGAATTCCTAATGTATTATATTATTATAAAATATTGTTTATTTAATTTTAAATAAAAGTTAGACGAGTTTCTTTTCTTTGAAAAATAAAAAATATACGACTCGATTGAATAAAAAACGTAATCAAGAACTTGTATTTCAGTTTGCATAACATTGCTATTTAAAAACGTGAGCTTTGAGTTGTTGCCATATTTGAATAGATTAAATTTATAATTACATAAACTTTCAACTTTGAAATTTGTTTCTTATAATTAACTTTCTTTAAAAAGTCTTTTTTTATATAATAATTCATATGTTTGTTCATCGCTTTTTATTTATATATAAAAAAATATTTTATTTTATTTTTAAAAGTATTTAAATATTTTACAATACAAATGAATTAGTTATAAAAAAGATAAACATCGTAATATTTAGTATCTGAAATGTTTGAAAGGAAAACATAGAGTAATACAGTAACTTTTTAAATACCAAAATCTGAATAAAAGAGTGTTTTAAAGTTCTATATTGAAAATTTAAATATCCTAGTTCTGCATTATAAAAACAACAAAGAACTATCTCATTACATTCTTATGTTGTTAACCACTTTTACCAAATTTTGAAATAAACATGCTGATCACGAGAATAGATATATAAAGAAAAACGAAGAATTTCAATTTTAAAGCATAAAATAAAAATTCATATAGAAATTATTTTAAATATATTCTAATACCATGATTTGGTAGTTCAATAAATTTAACCTAAAACCGCAATAATTATTATGTAAATGTCTTTCATAGTGAAATATTCATATAAAATCACTTCTCATTTAAAATAGCTAGCTGAATTTATGTGAAAATGGAATGGCATTACTGAAATTCGCATGTCACCCCAAAACAGAGACAATTTGATAAATACCGTCACATTTTTATACATTAATTTTAATTAGAGTATAGAGGGAGGGTAAACGAAACCACCCGCTGCGTCGAACGGTCACATCCGCAATCATTTTGTTCGCTTTGCACAATAGCAAAAGGGGAACAAATTGCGAGTTGTTTTTTTTTAATATATATAAATTCGCCTTTTTTCGTCGGAATTTTTCCTCATTTTTCTTCTAATTTTTTTCCTTCACTTGCGTGTCCCAGACGCGTTGACATTAATCGAAAATTAGTACTATGCGTTGAGCCGCGATAACGTAAATTACGTGGGTCACACACTCTGCGTTGTTGTTATTTCTGCTTGTGGGTTGCGATGATGAAAATCCCGAAGAAAAAAAAAACGGGGAGAAGCATAAAATACAACGTTATTTTACGTATTACTAAATATGTGAGCTCACTAACATAAATATTTTGCTTTTTTACGAGGGTTAAACGAAAAAAAATGATGTGCTTCTAAAATTTATATAACACTGATCAAAAAGTAAGATGAATTTGTTTATAAAATGTATTTTTTTTATTTATTCTTTCAAATCAATTTCGTGTCCCCTTCAAAGTAATTCACGTCGGATAAAACGCACTTTTGCCAACATTTTTTCCAGTCCTCGAAATAGTCGAAATAGTCTTTTTCCGGTACAGCCTTCAAGCCCTTCTTATATGGTATACTTTTAATTTTTGAAAATGTCTAAATTTTATCTTTTCAATATTTCTTCATTTGTATGATAAAAATGGAAATATATAATGTATTTTCAAATTTCAATAGTATTTACAATTATTTATACTATTATAAATCAAAAGAAAAAATAACTGTGAAGATAAAGAAGTTTAAAAGCGCAATTATTAAAATTAAAATTGATCGGATAAAAACAAAAATCTCCATTCACACGCTAAACATGTAATAAATTGAGACAAAATCACGAAATTTATTAATATCTAATATTTATCCTCAAACTGTAGACTTATATATCTATTTCTTACTTTTCATACTACTTTATACTCCCATTAATAAATTCATTATGAAATAAAATACTTAATTAATTAATAAGCTTTTAAAGCAATTGAATAATACACTGATAAAATATAATTTAACAAGCCTAAACTTTGTACAGAAAATCCAGTATTTTGGTTTGCCGCGCTAATGACATAATTTTCCCCAATTGACATCATATTGGAACAAACACAATTTTGCCATGTGATTTCAAAACTAAACTCCACCACCACATGGAATATTATAAACATAGTTAGCATTTTCTAACTAATCGTGCCATATTCGACACTAAAAAAAAGCAATCATCGCTCAATTATCAACACCATTAAAGCAACTAAACATATACTATTGAAATTATAGGAATTAAGAGTCCCCATCTAGTTCACTATCCGATAATTATTTTCCTTAATATTCACAATGGCTCAAATAATGAAAACCATCAACGAAATTCTAAAAATCATGCAAATTAACGCACCCCAATGATAATGTATGTCAAAAAGACAGGACGAAAATTTTAACTAGAGTAGAAATATGAAAAAAAAAAGTAGGAAACAGTCATCTATACCCTAAAAATATTTTATAAAGTCTGGCCTTATATTGTGTTTTAAAAGCAAAGATTAAATATTATCTCTGAAATTTTGAACTATAAATATTTTCAAGCGGACTTGAAAACCGATATGCTGTTGTTTTATTTTATCAATTTCATTTGAATTATTTATCCCCAATTAATATAATATTTAACATATTAAATAAACTCCATTAAAGTATTTAATTTTAACATTTTTCTCCATTTTTATTTCTACATTACATATAATAAATAAATGAAAATAATTTCGCATTGTTAATCAATATGAACATTTAAAAGCAACCATTCACCGAAAGAATATTTATCGCTGAAATCCATTTATGTTACAAAAGCCAAACTGTAATTTTATTTATATTTTCATCATATTAAAAATATCGATAAATCTCATACACGTAATATATTTAGAGATTATTTTTATATAACTTGATGAAATTTCGCGAACAAAATTTTAACTTTTCCATTATGATTAATTGAACCAGATAATGTCAAACAATGATATAAAAATCCAAAATCTAGATCAATTATAAAACTTTGTTAGACATTATACAAGAAAAAAAACCCTTCATGATTTATAATAATATTAAAAAATAAATGAAAAAAAAATGGACGGAATATATTATATTATCTTATTACAATTCATATGGTTTTTTATATTTAATACGCTTCATTAATAAATCATATAATATTATTTTTCATAATAATTTATTTCTTTTAAATTCATTTCAATTTACCATATATGAATGTTGATATTTTTTAAGTTAATAAATTCAACTTAAAAAAATGTATTTTAATAAAACTTATGAATTTTTCAAAAATTAATTGTGATATGTTCAAGGAAAATATTTTATATAAATAAAGTCGTTAACCCATGAATCACTACACAGGGTGACTCCAACCCTACTAACTTCACTAGATATAGTCTCAATTCATAACAACGTTATTTCGTGTTTGACTCAATTATTTTTTATACATATAAAATAATAGTATGAAATTTTCATAAAATACTCTCCCGTTAGTACATTTTATATTAATATATGGTAAATATTACATAAAGTATCGTATAATTTCCTTCATGGTGAGCGCTTAATTAATGGAAATTCTGCCAGTTAATATTACCACTAATTATTTATTATGGCAATATTTCAATTTAATGATGAGCATTCCGCACCATAAAAGATTAAATAGATCTCATACAAATAAAAGAAAGAAAATTGTACTAATATCATCTTTTTTTTGTATTATTCTAAGGATTCATTAATATACAACCTTTATTATGAAATTTTTAATAACACCATATTTATATCATAACATATAAGGCACAATATTTTAATTAAATTTTCGCGCTCTATATATCATATTGTCAGCGTACACGCATTTTACGTTCATATCCTATTACACAAAATCGATTTCACTGCATAAACACAATACTATAATTAATGTATACATATTTATATTACGTTAAAAGTAATATAAAACCCTATTATAAAGAACAAAAAGTGATATATTTATAATTTTTCACGCTATTTTCGGATAGAACAATAGACTAATTAGAACGTTTAATATCAAAGGGATGGCAAATTAACTATGTGAACGTATCATTATACATATTTAATAACTAGCTGATGACGATAAAATATAATATAAACTTCTCCGTTATTGTCTCAGATATTCGTCTTGTGTGGATCGTGAATAAATTGGTTGTAATGGATTCCACAAACATCAAGAGCGATCCCTTGAAGCCAACAGGAAGCCATCACAGGCAGAGGAAATTAAATTCTCATGATAGACATTGCTCACGAAGTACCCGACTAAATATTCTACATATTTTAATATACGCATTTATAAACACATATGTGTTTAATATAAATTCTAATTTAATACTATTTATATCGAATTATTTAAGCGATCATTAATATATCTATCTATATATACGTGTCTATAGACGAATTTTTCACATCATTTTTTTTTAATAATTGTATTAAATACGCTTGTATATTTGGATATTTATATGAAAATAAGTATTTTTCACTTGCGCGGTTATTTCGTGACATATTTTCGAATTCGTTTTGAACACTTTTCGAAGTCGTTTTAAAGCACAAAACGGTAAACCACATTCAACATGCAAAATGTCATCTTGTCAAATGCAGATTTGCTTGTTTAAATTATTGTTCGCCACTCTCAAAAACGACTCGGACATGTTATTTTAACAAAAAAATCTCTCGACAAAATCATTTTCGTTATTATTTATATACACGTATATAATATTAATCTGAAACGATTTTATATAGTAATAAATCGAAAACATTATAGATTTAATACTAATTCAAAAATTAAACCATTAATTTTATCCAATAAACATAAAAATATAAATGATATTTTAACACTCAAATCGTCGAAAAAAGTTATTGTCGAAGTAATGTTAATATTTTATAATGAAAAAAAAAACGTTGCATAAAATTTCCAAAGCAGAAATATTATCGATGTTAACATTTTAAAAATCTCCATTATAATGAATCTTCAATCAAAAATTAAAAAAAAATCGTGCATTTAAAATAGATTTATTGTGCTACATGAAAAAAAGTGTAACGACAAATTCACCCCATCCGAACAAAGGCAGCAGTAAACTGCTGCGTTTTGTGTTTTATTGTTTTTTTTTTATTCTCTAGCCATCCCTATTTTCGTATTGTTCATTCCATTCGCTCTTGTATAAAACGTATGCATGCACACATGCCGAGTTTTCTGACTATTTTGAATTTTCTTTTTTTGTTTGCTCTGTGTTTCTCTAAGCCTTTGTCCTATTTGAAATATATAAATTTTGGTCGCAAACCAAACAGTGAAATTAAAAAAAATCTCTACTAAAAATTGTTATCAACACAAAACGTTACTTCACTTAAAAATTTATATAAAAATATTATTATATCATATATGAAAAAGTGACAATTTCAATAAAAACTATCAATATATTTTCATTGATTTTTTTTCACACATAGCTGAAAAAATATTTTTCATTTGCACTCGATCGTTTTTTTTCCGAATGAACATTATGAATTATATTTGTTTTATTGATTTCTCGCCTCGGAAAAACTCATAATTCAGTTCCAGTGTTAATAAATCTCAAATATAACCATAAATTCATATGCTGTTTCATATTCCGCGTTCGGCGTGCGAAGTTTCTGTTCTCCATGATAATGTTCATTTGTTGGTCTTAATGGCTTTTAACGTTTATTCAAGCTTTTTGTGACAAATCATTTTCAAAAATTTCACATTATATTCGTTTAAATGACAATTATTCATATTTATGTTGATTTTTCCGCATAAATTTCAACGCAATATGATAAAATATCGGCATTTGATAATTTTGCTCTAAATTAAATTATTTTGTCACAAAATCGATATCGTTACAACCACTATGACCCAAAAATTTTCTTTCAAATTTATATAATGCTTTTCAAAATATATAATTAAAATCATATAAAAAATTACCATTTAATATCCTAACACATATATGATAGATTTTTACCTCCTTAATATAAATTGATTTCAAATCTTAATTCGTGAATGTGATTTCATTTTTGCTTTTAATAATAGCTAAATTATATCTAAATTCTGTTATTTTCGTTATTTGAGCATTGTTTTGACGTTTATTACTATAAATGCTTCAACAACAAAACCGCAAATTCTGCTACAGTTATCACAGTCGGTCGAAAACCATTTATTGTTTCAATTTCAACATATAATACGCTTATAATCCATAATCAAACTATAAAATTGAAAAAAAAAACAAGAAATAAACACTCATGAATGTTTTCATTTAATTACATCCCGTTATAAAAATGCAAAACAAATTTCTATCGAATGATATTATAATTATGTTTATTATTCGAGATATTTATAAAAATATTCAAAACCCCGTTTTAAAGTTTTTTTTTTGTATCGTAAAACATTACGCTCTTTTGCATCAGAAATATAGATTTAACTTATTTCCTGATAAATTGAATCACGAATAAGCGTTAAAGTGTAAAAAAATATTACCACAGGCATTTAAAAAAAATCAGTTAAATCTGCTCTTAATAATAAAAATATTTATAGACCGATAAATAGACGTCTGTATGTGTACTGTATTTTAAATATTTATGCTAGACATTTAATTTTAGTTCAATTCGAAATATCTTGCTTGACTTCTATTATTAATAAAACGAAAGAATTGGCGCGGTTGTGAAATAACTTTAATATATAATGTAAAAAAAACTCAATAAACAATTTACTAATGTAATAAAACTTCGCGTTGGAGAAGTTTTTTTTATTTTTAATGAAATAAAATACGAGTCTGAAAATAATTCACGTTGATGTTTATAGAGATTGAAGTCGAGAGAAAAAACACTATTTATTTGCATAACGAAAACCGGGAAAGTAGAGAAAAGTAATTTCCTCGCCGCAAGACTTATTTTCCGACTCAAGAGTTACCAAAATGTCGAATTTTTCGCTTTTTCCATTCTTCGTTCGCTCTTTCTTTCCTTGCTCCACTTTTTTTTTCCTTTCCTACGCCGAAGTAACAAGGGAAAAAAATCAACGTAGACAACAACCCATTTTCATGTCAATACGAACACATTTTTCCGCTTGATTTAAATCAGAAAGTTTGCTTGTAACCAATCTGGTATAGAATAAAATGTATTATATATAAATAAAATACGATAAAAAAATCTCGCAATGATTAAAACGCTAAGAGGACGTTGAATACAATTGATACTTGAAAGAAAAGTATAAAAAAATATTAATATATAGTTTTGATATGGAAATGTATAGAAACAAAAACATTCAAGATTTCTCATAAATAGTTAATATAAGAAAATCATACTTTTATATGAGAAAATAACAAAATAACTCAAGAGAAATATTTTTTGTTTTATTTCTCAATGTATCTATTAATTATATTGAATATATTTTCACATTGAAACTTTCTCATGTTGATTTTTTTCATATTATAAATTTTAAGCTCCAAATTTTTAATTTTTGTAAAAAATATGTAAAATCAATCACTTTACAAAATGAACATCCGGATTCATATTACAAATCTTTGAAATAATTAAATATATCTTCTACATTACCACCAAAAGACATGGTAATAAGTATATATATGTACACTTCATCATGTATCTTTTAGTGATCACTTTGAAAAATTATGCTCAGAAATAGTTTCCTTGCTATTTTCTCTAGAGACTAAAAACAAAAGCAATTTTTTATCCAAATGTTCAAACTTTACCATCTTTATGCAACAATATTTTTTTTATTTTAGAAAGCATACCTATACAATATTAAACGTAATTTTCCAAAAAATCATATATGTTTTAACTTTGCTTAATTTAAATGCTGATATTATATACGATTAATAAAATGATAACGATATGTAGCTTACTCTTCATTATATTTCAGCAATGTAAATAATTTTGATTCTAATTTGCTTAATATTATATATCAGATTACTCTTATGTTATGTCCACATAATTATGAAATTTAAAAATTTCTGAAAAAAAATTGTTTTACATAAAACAACAATTTTTTGAAATTATCAAGAATATATATCATAATCATTTATAATATAATATTTTAATTATATAACTTATTATAATTATAATTATATAATTATATAACTTAAATTATTTAACTAATAATTAAAATGTTGTTTTCGCTTGTTTCAGATATCGCGAATTCGAATCGTGTACGAAGATTAGCATCGGAAACCGAATCATTAATATGGCAGGAGCGTTTTCAGCCAAGAGTTGTTACTCCAGGAGTCGTCGGCGGTGTACAGTTAGAATGTTCCGCCACTAGTGCTTCTAAAATGTTTTGGAACAGAGATGGCGGTTCACTTCCGCCACATTTACAAGCTCAGCAACATTCAACACATCTCACTTTGCACGGTTTGTTAAGATCCGTACTGAACATAACGTATGTTACCGCCGAGGATGCTGGCCTCTATTCCTGTACTGCTGTATCGCACGATAATTCTTCGTCGCTGCATCATTCTGCAAGACTTGATGTATATGGTACATATTTTTACTATACAACTTACAATATCTTTATTATGAATTTACTAAATAATATATATTCATTCGTATTATATTATATATAGTTCAAATTCTGTTACTTGGAATAATAAAGCTAACTGCATCATTCATATATATATATATATATATATAGTAATAATTCGTTTAACGCGATTTCACTCTAACGTAATTTGAAAATTGAAACCATTCCTCTTTCAACATACAATCGTTTTATACGATTTAATTCTGAAAATCAACATACTTCAATAGATACAGATTCAATACCCAATATTGATTTAAATACAAGTATATTTTCTTAAATGATAATATTATTTTCTTAACTCTACTTTTCAAATATTATTTATTATTAAGCACTCTTATAAACATTATAACAATACAAATGATAATATTACATAATTTAATATTTGTCACAATTATTGTGCGTATAGGTCAACCATATATTCGAAACATGATGCCTCTTCATATTTTAAGTGGTTCTAGGGCTACCATATATTGTCCATACTACGGCTATCCAATTAGGTATTTGCTTTGTCAATCAATATTCGATAAATGTACGTTTACATTGTATCGATAAATAAACGAATTTCATTTTAGCAAAGTTCAATGGGAAAAGACGAAACACTCTCCGAAATCTGCATTCGATAAACGATTCAAAAGGAAATCAATCGATGAGAAAATGTTAACGGATTCAAATACGACAACACATTCGAAAGAAACAACTTTAATTAGATTTCGTCGAAACTTTGCACAGATCAATGATGACGCTTGGCTCGTATTAGATAATGTTAGTAGTGCTGACAAAAGGATAATATATACGTGTACGGTTACCAGTCCAACAGGGGAAATGGCTAAACGTGCTTTAGAAATTATCATTCTAGAGCCTCCGGTATTAGATGAACTTACTTTTAATTCGAACACCAAAGAAGGGGAAATAGCTAAAATTATTTGCAGTGTTAAAAGTGGTGATATGCCGGTATTTTATTCATGGCTCAAAGATGGCGCTCCAATTCCAGCTAGTCTAAAAGTATTGTCGTTTACACTCAAATTTATAACTTTAATAATATACAAAATTATTATTTTTTCCATTTTTAGATTGAAGAAAGGAATTTAGATTTATTTAGCATTTTACTTATTCGTAATGTTGGATTGCAACATTGCGGTATATATACTTGCATTGCAGCAAATCATGCAGGAAGAGTCAATCAAACAGCTGAACTTTTTATAAAAGGTATAATTATAATAAAAAAAAATTTTCACTAAAAATATTTTTAAAATATCCTTTAATTTCAGTTGCTCCTAAATGGATTGAAGAACCTCAAAACACATCAGTTGTTGTTGGAAGAGAAGGTAGTGTAGGATGTAGCGCTAGTGGTTACCCTCAACCACAAGTTCATTGGATGAAGAAAGACGGTAATTCTTGAATTTATAAAATAAAATTAAAAGATATTTAAATATATCTTTTAAGCATATTTTATTATATATATTTAAAAATATTTATTTAAATTTTTCAGAAAATTTAGGAATATGGAGACCAGTACTTGAACTCAGAGGCAATGGACTCCTAAGTCTTCCAAATGGTTCACTTATATTTGAAACTGTGTCTCTTAATCACGAAGGAATGTATTCTTGTACTGTTGATAATGGTGTACCTCAACCATTAAATAAAGCTATATGGATATCAGTAAAAAGTAATCAACATTTTTTTTCATTCTCGAATATTTTATTACTTTCAATATTACAAATTTTCCTTTTTTATTTTTCAGGACCGGTATCATTTGAAAGTACTTCAATTAACATGACCACGAGAGCAGGGCATCCAACTACTCTAATATGTGAAGCTTTTGGAGATAATCCCATAAGAATAAATTGGAATCTAAACGGAATTTCAATTGAAAATTTACCTATGCGGTAAATAATTGATTATCATTTTTAAAAATTATATTTAAAATAACTATATACTTATAAATTACGAATCACAGATTAACATCGAGTAGTCATCAAACTGTTCGTGGAGCTATTAGTGAAATCCTTATAGGTAGTACAATTCTAGAAAATTCCGGATTATATCAATGCAAAGCCAGTAATCCGCATGGGACGGCAGAATATTTTATAAATTTAATAGTTAAAGGTAAAAATATATATCATATATTAATATATTATTATTTCAGAAATTCTGTAATTTATTTTACTATTTATTAATAGAACCTCCAGGATTACCTGCAGATGTAGCTGTAGAAGCTGTATGGGGTCGTACAGCACGAATAGGATGGAGAACTCCTTCAGGACCTCAACCTATTGGTTACATTTTGCAATATACTCCTCATGGACATTCTCTACATTGGGATAAATCTCCTTCTATAAATATAACTCAGTAAATAAATATATAATACTGTAATCAAAAAGTAAGGTGAATTTATTTATAAAATTTAAATTCTTTATTTATTCTTTTAAATCAATTTCATCCCCTTCAAAGTAATCCCCGTCTGATAAAACGCACTTTTACCAACACTTTTTCCAGTCTTCATTACAGTTGGAATAGTCTTTTTTGGGTATAGCCTTCAAGACCTTCTTTAATTCGGTTTTTATCTCCTCAATCGTGTCAAAACGGCATCGTCGCATTGAGGAAAAAACCAATGCAGTATGATATGGTGCATTATCACGATGAAGGAACCAAGAGTTGTAAAAACACATGTAACTAGTTAAAGACGGAGATAATTAAACCTTTTGACAAACAGACACTTGGCAAATGTTATAGACAGTCCTACCAACCTAGGAAAAAATACAATTTACTTGCCTTTCTAATGCCCGGGAGTTTTAAATGACAATTTCACCTTACTTTTTGATCACTGTAATATGTATATAATAAAATATAGTTGCCTATTGTGAATATTTTATTTTACTAATCCTCAGTTATATTAACAGTCAATCAGGTCAACAACGACATCAAAGTGAATTAACTAAACTTCAGCCTGCTACATCTTATGCACTAAGGTTGTGTTCGTTGGGTGAATTAGATTCAAGTCCATATACTAGACCAATTTTGTTCACAACTTTAGAGGAAGGTAAAAAAATTCTTCAGAATAAGTAAAACTACATTGGAATTATTTATTATAAATAATATTTTTAAATTTAGCGCCTGAGGAAGCCCCCACGGGTATCATAATAGAAGCTACATCTACTCCTGGGGAATTAAGTTTATCTTGGCTTCCACCTCCCACTCATACTGTAAATGGAATACTATTAGGTTATATAATTAAATCAGTACCACAAATTGAAGAAGAGTCTGGTAAAATATTTTTGATATAATTTTCTTATCCCTTTATAATAAAAATCAATATAAAATTGTTACTACTTTATAGAAAAAAACATACATGTAAAAGAAATTAGAGCTAGTCGTAAAATACCAATGCAAGTCGTTTTAACAGAATTACTAAAAAGTACCAAGTATGCAATTACTATAAGTTGTTATAATAGTGCCGGTCAGGGACCACCATCAGCAATCGTTTATCAGCAAACTAAGGGTGGAGGTATTCAATATTTTAAGTCTCATCTATTTCAATAATAATTTTCATTATCATGCATATAAATTCAAAAATTAATAAACTTTTACAGTACCTGAAGTTGCACCATCACCAGTAGAATGTAATAGTTTATCATCTACATCTATTCGTGTATATTGGCAATCTCTTCCAAAACATCTTCAAGGTGGTGCAATGTTGGGATATAATCTTATATATACATCACCAGGTTAAAAATATCTTTTTTTTTCTTTTAAAGATGAATCTGATTTATGTCTTTATAATTTATTATTTCATTATAGATTCAATTCAAAAGAATCACTCCACTATTCATAATGAAGTTTATTTGAAAGGTCTTTTGAAATATACAAATTATACGGTAGAAGTTGCTGGATTTTGCCAAGATGGTATAGGTCCAAAATCTTCCCCAATAACTTGTTCAACTATGGAAGATCGTACGTATTCTTTCTTATTATATATATATATATATATATATATATATATATATATATATATATATATATATATATACATATATATATATATATATATACACACACATATATATATATATATATATATATATATATATTATTTTTGGTCACTTTTAATATAAAATTTTTATAACAGTTCCAAGTCCACCATCAAACGTTAAAGGACTTGCAGTTTCTTCAGATGCTCTTGTAATTAGTTGGAAACCACCACTTTATCCAAATGGAAGACTCGCTTTTTATACTGTTTATTTTAAATCATCTGCAAAGTAATTTCCGTGAATCACTTTTATCTATTAAAAACAAAATTATTTAAATTTATTATCTTATTAATTATTTATATTTTCATTGCAGAGGAGATACTAGCAAAAGTTATCGTGTGCCAGTAAATTCTAATTTAAAATCTAATATGGGTTTAGGAATTGGCGCAGAAACCGTAGTACAGCTTTTACGCCAATTACAATCAGGACAACGTTATGAAGCTTGGGTTACAGCGAATTCTGGTGCTGGAGAAGGAGAACATTCAAAACATGTATTTACGGAACCATCTATTACTGGTAATAAATAAATATATATATATATATATATATATATATATATATATATATATATATATATATATTATTTTTATTCGTATTCATTGCTACGAATAGGAATAAAAAAATGTTATATATTTTTTTAGTGACTGCTGGAGTCGCATCATTAGGTGGCGAAATATTAATTGGAGCTAATCAACCTTTACAATTAGGTTGTTATGCAGTGGGAAATCCTCAACCAACAACTACGTGGTATCATAATAACCACATATTAAGTCATCACCCTCGGTTTCTTCATAAAAAAGATCATAGTTTATTAATACACAGTACGTTTTTGTTATTATTTACTATTAACATATTGTAAAAAAAAATTGCAAAATATTTTCAATTTATATTTCAGATATGGATACAACGCTAGAAGGCAATTACACTTGTCATGCGCAAAACTTATTTGGTTCAGACAAAGTGGAATATTATATAATAGTATTACCAGTTCCTGCACCACCAATTATTCATGTGACACCGACGTCAGATTCCTTAATTATTGAATGGGATCTGCCAAGTTTAGAAATACTTCATCCTCCATCAAGAACTAACTATACAACTAAAATATTAGGTAAAAATATTATTCATATATAAACAACACGATATCAATGAATCATTATTAATGTTAAATTATTTCGTGTTCATTAAATATTTTGTTCGAATAAATAAAACTATTTTATATATAGGTTATTTACTAACATGGAGAGAAATTAGCAATGAATGGAATCCTGAAAAAGAATTAAATATAAACGTCTACAGTTATACAATCCGAGGGTTACGATGTGGTAACATTTATGAAATTCGTTTGATTGTACGTAGTACAGCTGGTGATTCTAAGGCGTCTGTTGTTCGTACTAAAACTAATGGTGAAGGTATGATAAATGAACACTTTTTAAGAGTCAAATTAGCAAATTATCGATTATAATATATCATTTTATATTATTTATCGTTAAAATTTTAATATTTTAGTTCTAGCAGCTCCAACTACAAACGAATGGATTTGGACAAATGCCACACATATATGGATTCAGACTGATTCTTGGGAAAAAGGAGAATGTGGAAGAGTAAGTTGGAGTGTAGATTTCCGACCTGTGCCTTCTAAATCTTGGTTGCTTCCAAATACAGTTCAAGTAATTTCTTCTTTTTCTTTATATGTACTATTAATAAATTTATAATACATTTATATATTAAGAAAAATGAATAATATTACAGAAAGTAGACAGCCAAAAACAATTACTTTTGGGAGAATTTAACCCTGGACATTGGTATCAATTGAGAGTGACAGCAACAAATAATGTAGGTGCTACTACAACAATTGTCACTGTATCAACAAAAACCCATTCTGGAGGTTAATTATTACCTATTGATACATATACTTTTATAATTGAATTGATGAAAATTAATTATTTCTTCAATCCATTTTTAGAAGAAATAGAACCTTATACAGAACCACTAGACACAAGCATCTTAGTTATCGTATGCAGTTCCGTTTTACTTTTTTTATGCATGCTAATATGTATATTTGCAGCAGTTCAAAAACATAGGTAATTATTATGATATACTACTGTGATCAAAAAGTAAGGTAAAATTGTCATTTATAACTCCTGGGCATTAGAAAGGCGGGTAAATTGTATTTTCTTCCTAGGTTGGTAGGATTGTCTATAACATTTGCCAGGGGTCTATTTGTCAAAAAGTTTAATTATCTCTGAGTTACACGTGTTTTTACAACTCTCGATTCCTTCATCACGATAATGTACCATATCATACTGCATTGGTTCTTTGCGACTTTTTTTGCCAAAAACTTGACTCATATCGTTCCGCAACCACCGTATTCGCCTTTTATCCCCAGTGCGATTTTTGGCTATTCAGCAAACTCAAATGGCCAATGCGGAGACGCCGTTTTGACACGATTGAGAAGATAAATCCGAGTTGAAGAGTCTTGAAGGTTATACCCGAAAAAGACTATTCTGACTATTTCGAGAACTGAAAAAAGCGTCTGTAAAAGTGCGTTTTATTGGACAGGGATTACTTTGAAGGGGATGAAATCGATTTGAAAGAATAAATAAAGTATTTACATTTTATAAACAAATTCACCTTACTTTTTGATCACAGTGTTATATTAAAGTTTGTTTGATCTATTATATTATTAAACTCATCAATATTAATCATCATAGAAACTATTTCTTTCCAGACATAATTTATTATGTGGTTCAGCTGGTGGAAGTGTATATAAAGATAGAAATAATACACCAGGTTGTCCTCCACCTCCACCACCAACGTCATCTGTACCAACTTGTCCTCGACTTTATTCGTCGCCAACACCTTTACGAAAGCCAAGTAAAACAAATTCAGGTAATTTTTAGCAATCTTGAATATTGTTTATAATTATTTTCGATTATTTTTTTTTATTGATTTTCAGAAATGTTTGAAATCAGCCCTTATGCTCAATTTAGTATGGGATTTCAAACATTTGGTCACGTAGAAAACCAAGATAGACCTGGTTATATAAAAAATAAACAAGGAATTTTCAGTACAGGTACTAATTAAATTACTTGAAATTATTACTATTTTTCTATATTACTATACATTTAAAATGACATTTTAGAAACCAGTTTTCAAATGGGTTCAGAATCTGAAGATAGTGATAGTTTATCAAAAAGTGCAACAATCAAAAGCGCTCCCCGCAGTAAGAATATTATTTACTATGTATATTTATATTTAATTTTTATTTTAAGATTCTAATTTGAATGTTCTATTTTCCAGAAATATGCAGAGTACAGTATCACAGATAGCATAAAACTATATCAAATTAGTTCATGGAGTATAGTAGTTAAAATATAACTTTTTTAAATAATTAAATAGATAATAAAAAAATAATACTTTTTGGACACCAAAGAAATATCCAATAATAAAAAATAAATAAAAATGAAAAATAATTCTATCACTAAATATGAGTAATTGCAAAAGATTTGGTGAGATCAATAAGAGCGCGGATTTACGCAAGAAGACTGATAAAAAAACTTAATATCTACATATTTCTGTAAAATATTCTATTCCGCCGCAATTTTTTTAATAAACTTTTATAAAAAATAATATATTGCACATATGAAAAAAACTGGTTACATTAATAATTCCAATTGTGAATTACATAATAAATTCCACGAGATACAAAATATAATATAAATATTTTGAAGGACAATTTCAACATAACCTTTAATTTATGAATACAAATAATAAAAAGATATTATAAGCCTTAAAGTACTGAAACGGAGAAATATTATGAAGAAAATGTTTGAAAATTTGACGTTTTAATTTAAAATAAAAAAATAATAAGAAATTTCTCCATACAATCAAAAGCTTTTAATTGCGTTGACTTTTTATACATTTCTCATATTAAAATTAAATAAAACACATATATGTATTACATTATGCGAATGAATTTATATATTTAAATTATTCATAAATTTTAAAAGACTGTTAGAGCTGTTATAAAAATTAGATATTTTATTAACTAGTATATATTGAATTTTTATTATTGATCTTTGTTCTTCTTTCATTATTCAATTACAAAAAAAAATAATCAACAAACCAATTTTGTATTTCTATGTGCTCAAACTTCTGTGTCAAAAATAAGTTAAAATATTTAAAACACTAAAAAAGTGATAATATACTAAAATTTTACTTAAAGTTAAATAAAATCGTCAAACGATTATTTAAAACATATAACAGTATTTAAATAAATAAAATTAAAAAATAAAGTATATCATTATGCAGGGTAAACTATTGTTTATATATATATATATATATATATATATATATATATATATATATATATATATATATATATATATATATATATATATATATATATATATATATTATCATTTTTATTATGCAAATAAAGTTTCTTAACCACATTATAAATGTCGGTAATTTATCAATGTAGATATTATTGTATCAATTATTTGAAAAAAACATTATTATACGAAAAATAAAAGAACATTTTTATTATATAATAAAAATTACTTTTATTTTCCATGGTTTTTCACCATCCTCTAAATAAAATCCTCAAATTAAATATTTGTACTTAATATTACAAAATTTGTTATGAAATGTATATAGGTACCTAGATTTGATTACAACTAACATAGAATTAAATACACTATAATTCTAAAAAGATAAATTTTGATGTCTTAGACAAAAAAATCGTATAAAAATAAAAATGTCATTACTATTAAAAATGTAGGTTATATTTATTAAAGAAATATAACTTGTAGATGTCATGGCATGAGAGTTTTACATTTAAATTAAAAATATTGCAATTGTTTTTTTTATTCGCATAAATTATTAATATAAAGAAACGTTTTCCCTAATCTTATTCCACAAACATACACATGATGGAAGGATGCAAAATAATAAATACAAAAGAATATAAAAATATTAAGTAATTTATTTTTATAAATTAAAAGTCATAGAACACACTCTGCAACTTTTAACAATTTCACAAAGTGAGAATGGAAATATGATCAACAATTATTTTGAAATTATAAAATACACAAGTTTATAACATGCCATAATATTAATGAATGATACGAAAATCTGTTTATGTGTCCCGTGAACGAAAAAAAATCTAAATGTTTTTTTTATGAAATTAGCAACCAATTAGTCCAACCAAAAGACGATAAAACTATAATTTCTATTAATATTATTTGTTACATTTTGATTACATTTCCAACAGATTTTTGTAATATATCTCTTCTCAGTTATTGATAGTCAAATGCAACTGTTTACTTAATAATTATTCTTGCATATATGAAATGAATTAATGTATCCACAAGCTATTTCTTATTAGCCTAAAATCACATCACTAACTCTTTGTTCTTTTATCTATTTTATTTTACAATAGATAAAACTATAAGGTTTAAAGTTTTTCAATATATTTTTTTCGTCACAGAATAATATCGATTTCTTGAAAATGTAATAAAATATATTAACTAGAAATACGAAATACTAAAATATACTGATATTTATCACGCATAAATAAAGTGTATCATAATAAAAGAAATACACTTAAAATAACAACGAAAAATAAAATAAAATTCCAGTAATACTGGTTCATAACTAAATATTACCGAAGATTCTTTTTCGTGACCTTTAATAATATATTATTTTCAATCAATATATGATATTGATTTTTTTTTTGCAAATTTATAATTTTATGAATACTTAATATATAGAAAATATACAAGCAATTACATTATATCACAGTACAATCTCGGTACACTGAGTCTAAAGCGATCTTAATAATAACTGTAAAATCATGACACACCAAATTGAACGAAATAAGCAAAAGCAGCTTTCAATGCAAATATAATATATTACTCGAATAGAATATTAAACAAAAGACTAACTTAAATTTTCATTTAATAAAAGCGACAAAACTATTTGGCACGATGACCTCAAAAATATATACATCTTGATTAATAGGACTGAAAAAAACTTACAAGTTTTGTCTCTATATCTGATTATAACACAAAAATTAAATAAAAATGAATTTCAAAATACAACTAGTTGATTTTATATAAAAACAACAAAAAAATACTAATACTCGAATATAAAAGTGAATATGTGAGTATCATCACAAAATTAATTAAGAAATACTAGTTTTAAAAAATATACTAGTCATTAATCGTGGACCATTTAAATATTCACAGAAAATGGAAAAGTATATTCATAAAAAACAGACTTTTAAGTAATAAAACTAAAGAAAAAAACAAGTTATATACATGATATTTTACACAAATAAAAATTGTTGCACATTTCTCTAATATTGTTATATTTACATATATGAAAATAGTGAGAGGCAACAGTAACAGCGCTTAATTGTATTATACAACGCCAAATTCAGTCAAAAGTATTTAGAATCTACTGAAGCTATTTAATAATGTGTAGATGTAAACATTCAATATACAATTTTCGATATTATTTATTCAAAATGAAAAAAAATCTAACATCAAATTTTTAACGAAATATTTTTACAAACTAAAGTTTTACTTCCATAAAAAATATTACAAATATATACACGATAAATTTAATAATCAGCTTCTATAATATAAGGAACATATGTTTTCAATTTAATATTTTTCTTTTTTTGCAACGGATAATTGTATTGATACCTATTATACAGATTAAAAAATAGTTTATTGCAATAACTTTAGGCCAATCCCCAAACTAGGGATAAAACTTTATAAAGCACTAGTCATTAGGCCTGTACACTGATTAAAAAGCATCAATTCAAACTAAACACTGTAATAATAATCTGATTATACATTGCTTTCATCAATACTAGGTTTATGGCATCAATCAAATTGTCAGATTTGTAATTTAAATAATTTGAAATCGTATTTTTTTCAAATATTATCAATAAAACAACATCGTAACAATTTACATAAAACAAGAAAAAAGTGTATGATTAGAATGAATTATTTTTTCAAATTCGAATTTGATATGCTAATACTAAGATATTGAAATGACACTAAATTGTAATAAATCAAGTTTTAAACTAATCAGATTTAAAAACAAAATACTAATCGATGTTGCAAAATAATATAAACTCAAAGAAAAAAATACAAAACATAGTGAAGGCAATTTATGAACTTGTTTAGTATTCCAATTTTAATGTTTTTCCACGTAATTGGACTTATACATATTTCCATTAGAAATTTTAACGATAAGTACATTATACAAAAGTCATTCATTCAAATTAAGCAATCAATTAAAGACATACGTTATGAACAATGATTATCATAAAACAAGTAAAAAAATTGGAATATTTTTCATTATAAATCATAAACAAAATTGAATAATAGCATATACGATATAGAAATTGGTATGTATCAGACCTATATAATTATACAAAGGATCGTATAAAGCCATTACTATCACCCAAAATAAAATACTTAACATCTTATTAAAAATGTCAATCAAAATACGAATAATTTTTCTTTAAAACACATTTTGGGCAAAGTATATATTCTATAACGAAATATTTATATAGATACATTGTAATACAAGATTGTCATATGACAAAGTTTTCAAACGTCTTCACTTAAACAACGTTATTTATTTACTATAAACTTTCACAAAGGTAAATTTACTATTCACAGAATCACGCCGAGTGTTACTTGAGAGTTCGATAATTTAGCGTAAATTCTACATTCGATTTCCAAATAAAATGGCGAACCGTTCTCAAGTCCATATTAGGATTTAATACCTATAAACAAAATAATATTACGAAATATACGAAAGAAATTGAATAGCTTCTAGAAAAATATTTAATACCTGTTCACAACAAAGAAGTTCTATTTTATCTTCGGGAGCCTCGCCGGGACTATCTCCGTTTGTTGCGGGTCGAGCATTAGTTGCGGTTTGTTGACTAGAACTTTGGTTTTGCGTTTGATTAGAAGCGTTCGATCCCGATCCACTTTCGTTACCTCCGAGAATTTTCTCTAATACATGTTCTGCAACCTTTCTACACTGAATAAAGTCATTGGCTATTAATCGATCCTGAAAACGAAAACATTTCTATTACAAAAGAAAAAAAACTTTCTTTCAACAGTAAAGCAAAAACGCTAAAAGTACCTTTTTTTGTCTATCTTGCTTAGTTTGACAACTAGAATGGGGTAATAAATAAAACGGTAATTTAATTAATTTAGGCGCCGTCATGTCGACGGCGACTTCGACCACCCATTGAGGAACGGTTTCGTTAAGCAACACGCTTTCCGTATCGCCTCCGGCGTCTCCTACGGCCAACCGATATAACGTTCTGCCGCCGACTTCGCTAAATATAAGAGGAGTATGTTGCGGAACGGAAAAATACGAATTCCCGACGATTTTAGCTCCAGTTTCCGAATTAGTCGTAACTCTTTGAGGATGATTCCAGTGCTCCAATAGAGCTTGAAGTAAAAGACTTCCATAGTTAACTTTTTGGTCTCTGTCGGAAGTCAACTCCGCTTCTTTGGCGCTGACCCACGCTCCTAAACAGTCCACTTCGTCCTGTCCCAAATGAATGGTCAACATGCCCGTTTTCAAATCTACGTTAAACCAATTCGGAACGTAGACTTCTTTGTATCGTTTCTTAATTTCCTCTTCGTAATCGACCTCTCCCAAATCTTCCACTTTGACGGCTTTCAACGCGTCGTACAGCGTAACTTTGTTGTCCGTATCTTTGGTCAATATGTGACGCTTGTCGTTTAAAATCGTGTAATGACGAATCGCGGCGCCGCCTTGGATTTGCGCGATCGGTCCGTGAGGATAGCTAACCCGATATTGCGGCGCGCCGTTGGCGTCGGTGCCCAACGAGTTCAGAGAGGGCAAGCGCCAACATCGAACGTCCGAATCGGCGGTCGCGACCCACACGGATTGTTGATCGGCCGAAAAGCACAGCTTCAAAACTGGAGCGGCCTCTTCGCACACGAGCGCCGAATTTTCGGGATTTCTCAGCTCGGTGACGAAAACTCTGCGATCGCGACCCCCGGAAATGACGTGACAAAAATTCTCGGTGGCCAAGAGCGCCCAGACCGCCTCCGAATGAACGTGCAAAGTTTGAACGCATCGCTGTTGCGTCAGAGACCAGTGTCTCATCGCTCCGTCGGACGACCCGGACACGCAATGGGCGCCGTCGTGGCTGACCACTAGCGCTTTAACGTTGTCGGCGTGACCCTTGAGAGTCATCAGCTTGGAACAGCTCCGGGGGTCCCAAACTCTCAGCAGCTTTTCGGTGGAGCCGCTGATCAGCACCGTTCCGGGCGGATTCATCGCGAGACTGTAAATCGACTCGGTGTTGCCGAAGAGGCTGGACGTGGTGACGGTGTTGTTGGAAGCGGTCAGCGCGGTCAGAGTGTTGACGTCCCAGAGGAAAATGGTGCGATCGAGACCGGCGGACGCGACCTGCTCCTTGTCCCTCGCGTACGCGAGAGCCCTGACGTAGTCCTTGTGGGTGCGCAGCGTCGACATGCAGAAGCCTTTGTGCGCGTTCCACACTTTAACGGTGGTGTCGGACGAAGCGCTGATGAGGTTCTTGCCGCCGCAGCAGAGCACGATGTCGTTCACCCAGTCGGTGTGGTGCTCCATGGAGTGGAAGTAGGCGGGTTGCGCCTGAGAATTCTGGTGGTGGTCGAGGCGCCACACGCGAATCACCGAGTCTCTGCCGGCGGAATAGAGGCGGCCGTGAGCGGCGTCCAACTGCAGAGCGGACACGCCGAAGCGGTGACGGCGCTCCTCCTCGTCCCGGATCACGAACGATACCTGCGTCCGCTTCCGCGACACGCTCTTGTGGCCGGCCATCGCTCCGACGCGAACGCCGGACGCCGGACGCCGGACACCGGACGGGAACGTCACGCGCGCCTGACAGCGCCCCAAACGCGCCGTTACACGACCCTAACCGCATTTACGCATTTTACGCTAATTTGCATCGTTTTTTAACTAAATTAAAAAAATAATTATAAACGATTAATCGATTATATTTATAAAATACGCGATCGAAATACGTTATATTTTTGTGAAAGATTATGTATTTCTTATTTTTTTTTATTATTATCTTCGCATATTAAAATAATCTAAAAAAGTATTAAATACTATTTATATAATTTTTAATCTAGAACGACGCGATCGCCGACGTCGGTAATGGTCGTAAAAAGAACGACCTAATCGAAACCGTCGACGTAAATTTGGCGCGGACGTCGCTCTGACGGTTTACGGTTCGCGATGCACGTCCGCGTTCGTTTTGCGCCGTCGTCCCTTTTAGAATTGGGAATCGCGTTCGACGCCAACGAAATCGTGCTACCTTTGCCGTCGAGACTGTCCACCGTCGACGAGCTCAAACGGAGTCTGCAACTCAAACTCGATCTTCACGTTTCCCGACAAAAACTCTTCTATGGCGGCAAATTGGTATATATTGTCGATTCGCCGAAATTTTATGGCTATTCGATCTATTACCGCGTTCGATCCGTTAATCTGTTCTTTTAGAATTCGTATCGTTTTCAAAATACCGTTAAATTATATTAAATTCTGCTAGTATTATTATTAACATCTGAGAAGTTTTATCATAATTTTAGCCATAATTTCCTTGCGTTTTATTTTAAATAATGTTACTTTCTTACGCTAATTAGTGATTCATGCATTGTCACTAGTGACGAATAATAATACAAGGGTACGTTTATTAATAAATTTATATTATAACACAATAGTGCGGTTGTTATTATTAGTAAATACGTACGATATAAAAACGTTTTTTTTAATCAAATAATTTCATACGTTTATATTTTTACTTAATTTTATATAAATTATTAATAGCTGGAAGATGGATATACTCTGCACGATTATAATATAAAACTAAACGATGTGATCCAGCTTATGCCTCGAACCGAAACCGACGAAGCAAAAGATCAATACAAAGATAAGCAAAATAACAGTAACCAAACGGAAGAAATTATATATAATGGTAAACGTTTTAATTTTAATATTTCAAATAAATAGAAAAATATTCGTGCGTATTTGAATATATAACGAATTGTATTTTATTTATAGACGGTGTTAGTAAATTTTATAAAGTCGGTGATATGATTGATGCGAGAAATGATCAATACACCTGGTATGAAGGAGAAATTAAACAAATTGTAAAAAAATCTAATAACATATACGATAACGCAGGAAGAATGGTAAATTGTGAAAATAAAATAACGAGCGAACATATTGAAAATGAAAAAACACAAAAATCTTTATTTTCATCCAAGAATACTTTAGATTATTATTTTAAAATTGATAATTTAAAACTTAACACAAAAAAAGAATCCTCCGAACAAACTGAAATTAAAAAAAATGAGGTAGCACCTAGTCTTGACGATGGAAACGTGGATAAAAACATTGAAAAGTTTGTTTCTAACGAAGAGCAAGAACTTCTTTTTCGAATTGTTTTTGACAAGTAAGCTTTGGATTATATTTAAATTTTTCATTCATTAAAAGTGAACAGATATATAATCCATAACAATACGAGAAATACTTTTTTAAATATTTTTTTGCATATTTTGTATATTACTAACATTTTTTTATTACTAATGTGCTAAATCAATAATATCAATTCGTTCATATTAATAAAATCTGATTTTCAAACGTTTATTTACTCTTAATAATATTTTTAAGTGATGACAACATATATGATTACAAATTTACTAATATTCGTCCCCGAGCTAGAAAAGTGATTCAAGTGAATGATTTGAAAATTAACGATACTGTAATGGTGAATTATAATCCAGAAGATCCTAATGCCAAAGGACTTTGGTTAATATATTATCGCAAAAAAATATATATTTAAAAGAAAAACAACTAAAAAATTTTTTTTTCAGGTATGATTTTATAGTTCACGAAATCAGAAAACAGCGTACATATGATGAATTATATGGTACGTTATATTATAGTGACGATGTCTTATTATATGATATTAAACTAAAATGCCATGACAAAATATTTGCAATTGAAAAAGTTATTCCATTAACTGAAAGAACAAAAGAATATGATCGATTAATGCAGACTGAAACTGGACGAAGTATATTTTTCTATATGTATTGCAGGGAAATTTGTCAATATAATTATTTAATAATATATTATATTAAACTGTCTTTAAATTGCCATGATTTAATATATTTTAATGAAAGTGCAATGTTTTGATATTTGACTAATTTTCCTTCTTTTGTAAATATAAAATTGTTTAATTTTAAAATAGTTAAATTTCAATATATTTTTAGGAAATCTCGCTTGGAATTGTACTTCGTGTAAAGATAACGTAGATGTTACATGTAAAGATTGTGGTTGTAACAAGTGTTCTAAAAAACATGATCCAGAAAAAGTATTTTCTTTTTATTAGTGTTTCGTAAGTAATTCTAGTACAATAAATAAAACGTGTTTATTTGTCTTTATATAGATTATTTTGTGTGATGAATGTAATCTCGGATTTCATTTGTATTGCTTAAAACCGCCATTAAATGAATTACCAGAAGAAGATTGGTATTGTTCCAATTGTCATAGAGATACAAATAATATTATCGCTCCTGGTAAAATGAAACAACAAAGAAAAGTTAATCAAAACAAAGTGAACAAAGATTGGGGTAGAGGAATGGCATGTGTTGGTGAGATATCATTTTCTGATTTTATATTTTCTTAGATACCGCATTGTATTATGATTTTATTTACTCATATAGGCAAATCTCAAACATGTGTTTTACCAGCGAATCATTTTGGTCCTATACCTGGTGTTGAAGTTGGTATGGCTTGGAGATTTAGAATTCAGGTATTTAATTTAATATATTAAAAATAAACTAATATAGCAATGTTAATTTTTAATCAAAATTGTTAAAAAATAGTTATCAGAATTAGGTGTTCATAGACCTCCTGTATCAGGTATTCATGGAAGAGATGTCGATGGAGCATATAGTATTGTATTATCTGGTATATTTTTAATTGACATTATTAAGTATTATTTTCTACTTTTAGATATTAATTATTATTTTTATTTAAGGTGGCTATGAAGATGATTTTGATAATGGTTATGAATTTACTTATACTGGAAGTGGTGGAAGAGATCTATCTGGAAACCGAAGAACTGCTGATCAATCGAGTGATCAGTCTTTAACTAGAGAAAACAGGTATGAAAAAAATATATACTCTACAGCATTTATTTATAGTACAGTAAAAGAGAAACATTTTACCAATTTATTTTTTAGAGCTCTTGCCAAAAGTTGTGCCGTTAAAGAAATTAATGAAAATGGAGCAGATGCAGGAAATGATTGGAGAAATGGAAAACCTGTTAGAGTTTGTCGTTCGTATAAAATGTTAAAGCATTTCCCTGAATATGCGCCATCAGAAGGAATCAGGTTTCTATAATTCTCGTTTTAAAATATTAAACATTATTTGTCATATATAATTAATATTAAATTCAAATTGATGTGCATGTCTCTATTAGATATGATGGAATTTATAAAGTTGTGAAATATTATCCTGAAACTGGAAAATCTGGCTTTATAGTATGGAAATACGTTCTTAAAAGAGATGATCCTAATCCAGCACCTTGGGAAAAGAATGCTAGACGATTTCCAGTAATAGTAAGTGTTCTTGTCAGATTAATAAATAGTGTTTTAAAAATATGCAATACTGACGTAATAATTTTCACACTATTCCTTTAGTATCCGGATGGTTATTTAGAAGCAGAAGCTGAAAAGCGTGCATTGAAAGCAAAACAAAAACACTTTCAAAAATCAAATAATTCAAAAGAAAATAACTCGTTAGTTAATGAAACTAAAAATTCGCTGAAAAGAAAACATAAATTTACCTCTGAATCTCCCCCATCTAAAAAAATGAGAATCACTAGATCTTCGATTTTAAAAGAAAAACCCAAAAATACGTCATCGAATAAAATACAAATAATGTTCAAAGCGGAAAAGAAAGGTTTTATATTATTTGTAACTACATGTATTTTTTATTCTTTTTTTTTTAATTTTCAATGATCTTTTCAGGCACAAAAACTAAAAGCCCTCAAAAAAATCCGTTTACATTAGCTACGACCAAAGTAAATGTTACCAAAAATAATCAAACACTTCATGAAGGAAGTGAAACTAAAAAATTACTAGCCAATGAAAAAGATCTCATCGTGAAAGACATCCGTAATAAAAAATTATGGGATGAATGTATAAAATTAATTGAACATGAAGGAAGACATGTAATATACATATACATATTTACTTTCGATACAATGTATATAAATGTATACACATTATTATTTTCTTTTTTACAGAATATTGTAAATAAGCTATCTGACTTATTCTTGTGTATAGTATGTCAAGAAATTGTTGCGAATCCAATTACTACAGATTGCAATCATAATTTTTGCATAGTAAGTGAATATGTGCATAACACATTTAACGATCCAGACAAAATTTGAAAATATCATAAATATGCTTTTCTTTCAATTTAGAATAATTTTTTATTTAAGTACCCTATATATTGAAAATGTATTTAATTGTTTTTCATAATTTTAGGGATGTTTAAAACAAACTTTTAAGTTAACAAAAAGTCACAATTGTCCACACTGTCGAACAGATTTGGCAAATGATGAACTCACACCAAACAATTTTTTGAAGGAAGCTCTCAGATTTTTTGTACCTGGTTATGATAGAAAACGAAAATAATAATTTTCAACAATATCTATCGTTTTTCAATTTCCTAATATTTAACGAATTAAATATAAAAAATAATTGACTTAAAATTTTATTACTTTTTTCGTGTGTTTTTTATGTTATAAAAAATGTGATATTTTTATTCTAATTTTTGTTATATTTACTACTCGAATTCATTACCATTTTATATAATTTATGTGTGTTTATGTTTAAAACATGTTTTATTTTGATTTTTTTTAATTAAAATTTTATTATCATTGACAAATATAATTCACATTTTACTCTGTAAAAGATTACTGCGTGTTAATATACAAGTCTGATAGTTTATATTTGTTGTAAATTAGTTTGAAAACACGCAGCGTTTATTATGTAATGTTTTAATATACTATAAAAAGGAACATTTTCTTGCCAATATTTTTGTTTTTATTTGCTAAGCGTATAATAACACTCATTACAATCCCATTTTATAAATTGACGTTTATAAAAAAAGTAATCGTGTCACCTCGCTATATTTACATTGAAATATAATTTTATACAAAACAAACAATCAAATAATGGTTTATGATTTATTTTCCAAATGAATTACAAATTCAAAGAATGATACACGATGTACAAATTTAGAACACACTATAGAATATATATTACTTTAAAACCTTTTTTTGTTTACTTGACTGATCATCTTTTGCTTTTTCTCTCTTTCTCTTGTTTATTGGATTTCTTGGATCGTATATATCATACCAATCATCTCCTTTAGTTGATGCATCTTTAGCCAAAACTTCACCTTTATCTTCAAATTGCAATTTGTGGGCCAACCTTTATTTTAATAAATATGAAAATTAATATCTCAAATTATTATAAATAAACAAAAATATATTACCAATCATCGTCTGCAGCGTCGCTCGCTTCTTTTGTGCTCTCTGCTCCTTTCGTCTCGTCGTATTTTTCTTTTATTGAAGATAACTTTTTTTGAAACTTACTAAGCAATGAAAGAGTAAATTCTTCTCTATAAATAAAAAGGAAAAAAATATTAATTTGTTGAATTTGATGAAAGTGTATACATAATATAACTTAAACATTTAATATTTATAGAGTTTATTTTTGAAGATAAATTTTAGAACTTCAATTTTTAAGTTTTGTGTGTTTTGTTCCATTTCTTTAATGACAAAATTCGCTTTATTTGATATTTTCTTTCTTCTTTAAAAAGCAGTTAATAATTTCATATTGAAAAATTATATTAAATCTTTTTCTATTTTACGATAATAAAATTCATACTGATTTAATCACTTGATTAATTATAAAAATTAACATAAATAAACCAAATAAATATAAATTCGAATAAGTATGCAAAAAAAAAATTTAGTATGTCGTGATTTCAGTTACAAAAAAAAAATAGGAACTTGTCTGATTTAAAATGAAAATAGAAATATTTAAAACATATATTTATTAATATTTGATTAACAATTGTATACATTTCAATACATAAAAATAATATTAACCTTTGGTAATATTAAACAACTTTTAACACATTTTAATTACGAAAAAAATACACACACACACACGACACACATTTACAAAATAATTTGTACTTTGATAATAACATCACAATTGGAATAAATTAAATTTGTTCGATGTGTTTGGAATATTCACAAATATATAAAACGAGATCTTCAAATCAATTGATTTAAGTATTTGCTGATATAAAAATATAATTTAATACGTTTAATTTATCTCACAAAATTAAATCATCAATATCGTCTGAATCGTGAACTACGGCTTCATCCCAAGGACCATATTTGTTATCTTTATATTTTTGCCACTTTATAAAAAGATATGGACAATAAATATTTAAAAACAACACAGTAAAAACATAAAAGTTAAACAACGTCCTAGAAACGTTCCACAGGGAATATAAAGTAACTACAATAAATAATACAAATACATATATTGAATATTTACAAATCTGTAAATGTTTAATCAGAATAGGAGAAAGTACAAAAGCTAGTATTGCAACCGTCAATAATACAAATGCACAAAAAGAAGTAGATAATCTAGAAGCCAAACAGATAGAACCAAATATTGCAGAATTTATTGAAAGTGAATTCGACACAACAGCAACTGATACTCCATAATCAGAAAATATCAAATGTATTATCATCATAAAAATCGTTGTGGCATAAATGGTGTCAGTGCTTACAGTATCTGTAAGCGTATGTAGCGTTGGAGAAAATAGATATCCAAAAAAGAGATATATAAAAGCAGTTTTTAAATCATTAAATATTCGTGATGTATGTGAATCATTTGAAAAATAACGAGTTCTTTTATAATAAGAAGGCACTTCATTAGCATGATTTTTATTGAAATTTTTCTTTTTTCTCGAAATTTTTCTCAAGTATTTTTCTAAATTCGTATTAAAAAGTTGATTAACATAATCCTCTTCCATTTCATTATTCTTTTTATTGTAGCTAAATGATGATTCTTCACATGATTCGGTTTCTTGATCGTTTAAATTGTCATTTGTTATATTTTTATTGTTTTTAATTATTCCACTTAATTTAATCACTAATATATATAAAAGATAACCAAATAATGTGAATAAACACGACATACTAAATACGAATTCTGGAGTTATCCATTGGTTATATAAATACGTGAATATTAATGAAAATAAAATACACGTGTTTAATTTTTGTGTTATTCTACAAGAACCAATAATACTTTCACTGAACGTAACATCAGATATATTAATATTTTTCCTTAATTCATTTAAAAAATTGGTATCTGTATAATTATCAGGATAAAAACCAGTATTTTTATACAACTTTTTAACCCAAGGTTCTCTGCAAAATATTTCAATCCTATTAATTTACTTTACACATTTTTTTTATTACATTTAAGGTGTAATTTTATATCAAACGCATATTAATTGAATCATTATTAATCACCCAAAATATAAATATGAACTAGCAAAAATTATATTACAATATAATCTGTTAAATTTAGAGAATACTATAAAACATAACTATATATAATACAACTAAGTACTTTGTGTTAAATCGGTATAACAGAAATACTACCTTGAAGCCCCTTTTTTAGGAATTTTATCCATTATTTTTTTGTATTTCTCTTGTTCAATTTCATACTCTTTCATAATTTCATTATTTTCAATAGTTTTACTAAGATTTTTAGCTTTATTTTCACTTTCTGTATTTACTTTGTCTTTAGTGCCACTCATTTCCTTTTTTAAATTTTTTATCTGTTCCCTAATTTCCTCTCTAAAAAGAAACACAAACAAAACAAATGTTTAATATATTACATTATATTAAATGCTCATTTAATATACATAATTTTCTTACGCTTGTTTTTTCCTTGCTAACTTTTTATCTTTTCCTAAATAATATTCATCTAAATCATCATCACTCTTTACATCACTTGTGTTTGGTGCTGGTTTACTTTTCTTATTTTTTAAACTCAATTTTTCTCTAATATTATTAATAGTTGTCTGAGTATCTTCTGTACTATTTGTATCAGAAATAGATAGATTATTCGATTCGGTGTTCACATCTTAAAATAAAAATTAAATTATTTTTTATTATTTAATATCGAAAAAAGTAATGAAAAATATAATTAAAATAATAACCCAATGAAGTATGTTTGCTTAAGTTTGGATCATTTAATAAATCGTGTGTTGATTTTGGCTTTCCTCTAAATTCGTTAGTATCATCTTCATCTTCTTCTGCCTCCATTCCAAAAGATAGCAAACCAAAATTTCTTTAACAAAATATTAAGTAATAATTAGTAAAGTAGAGTTAAAATCGAGAAAAAAGAACGAATATATACTCACTTTACGCCTTTTTCTTTCTTTTTTTTAACCTCAGGCACTACTTCAACTTTTGGTGCTTCTCTAGGAACAATATCTTCAAAGGGGTTGATTAATATTTCACATGAAATTATCTTATGTGGATAAAGAGGCCTCTCGTTATGGTTAACTTCACCTTCCGATAATTTTAACATATTAAAAACGGTCTCACCTAAATAAGACAAAATTAAATTTAATAACAATAAGTGTAATTATTGGTTTATTTTTTAATACTAAAAACTCACCAGTAACTTTAGCAAATATTGTATGTTTGTTTTGCAACTCTGGAGTTGCACCTAAAGTGAAGAAAAACTGTGATTCGTTATCATCTTTACCAGAATTAGCCATTGCTACAAGACCGCGGCGATTAAATCGAAGACGTGTATGAAATTCATCCTAAAATATTTTTATAATGTTAAAAAATAATATTTTATTTTAATATCTTAGAGAATAAATATATAAATATAACACGAAAAAGTTAAAACATGTTTAATTTAAAAAAGTAAGACACATGTTTAATTTTAAAATATAATAAAAATACAGCGATACGTCGACCTTTCAAAAAGGCATACGAATCTGAACCATAATAAAATAAATAAATTCAACAAATTTAACAAAAAGGAAAAGCTTTGGTTCATACGAACTATCGTCTTTTATTTTTTGTGAAATAAAAATTAATTTGATCAAATAGCCTTTATAATCAAACAAACAAATCACTAACCTTAAAAGGTTTTCCATAGATAGATTTACCGCCTGTACCATCACCAATAGGATCCCCACCCTGTACAATGAAATCTGGTACTACGCGATGAAATATCGTACCTAAAAATTACGTATTTTTTTAAATAAATTTCACTATGAATATAATCTAAAATAATAATATTAATAATGACGAACTATAATTATTTTGTCATCAACAATTCTAATTGCAATAAATAAGTTACCATTGTAATATCCTTCCATACACAACTGAATAAAATTTCTACACGCTTTCGGTGTTTCCCTAGTCCATAGTTCTAAATCTATATCACCGACCGTTGTTTTAAGAAGAACCTGTAAGAAAACAACATTCGACAAACATTTCACTCATAATTTATTCTTAAAATATATAAATTACATTAATATTAAAGAAAATATACTTTTCCCAAAGCGGGAGGCTCTTGAATATATATATTACTCATATTGCTAACCAAGCCCACCCCCAACCGACAAACAAGCACAACATAACCTACAAACTGACAGTCAGAATAGCCAATCTATTTTGTTAATTATAAGTGTTGCCAATTACATCATATATATGGTAAATATAATATATATTGAAATCAATCTAGCAATAATTCTAAATTCAAAATGATCATAGCATAATATAATAATCTGTAAAAATGTATAATTTCAAATATACATATCTTGTTTTTAATAAAACACTATGTAATCAAATCATGATATTATTACACAAATAAAAAAAAACAAGACGAAACGACAACTGATAACAAATTTATATTGGCGACAAAAAATTAATATTAGAATAGACGGTGCGATTATATAAAAAATAGTACCGCAAAATTGTATACTTATCATTTATACGAAATACTAAAATATCTCGTAAATGTAATAAAAACAATATTTATAAGAACGTAAAACATATAATGAAATTTTAACCCTTTACTGCAGGAATTAATAAATCGTTTGAAAAAAAAATTGTTTCACGGTGGAAATAGCTTTATTTAATTATCAATAAGACGTACTAAAAGAAAAAATGAAAAAGAGTTGTATTTTTTTTTATTACGGCGAAAATAATTGAAAATCGGAAAAAATATTATCTGTCGAGAAAGATTAATATGTAGACTATATAAAAATATCTTTTTTGTCAAAAAGTACCTACGTTTTACTCTGTAATCATTTTTTAAAAATGAAAAAAGAAACTTTTGCTTTTTCATCCACATTCACAAAAATGAGGTTATTTCGAAATATCTAAATATTAAAACGTATTTTATTTTATGGATTAAAATAGTTTGAATTATTTAATAATAATTAATTTAGATATAAAATTGTATCAAAACTACAATACCATATATGGGCTCATATGCGGTAAAGGGTTAAGATGGAAATCAAACTAACAATATTTATTTTTTGTGACATATTTTCTATCGTTTTATAGTAAATAAAATTATAAATACTCACTGAAAATTTGATAAAGAAAAATAATTGTTAAAAATAAAAAGTTGCCCGTACATTACATTTGACAACTATTTGTTGTTTATTGATATCAAATGCTCGTTGTTTAGCGTACCGAAGTAAACATTTCAAGATTTTCTTATTGCTCAACAACTTGCTTCTGTATTCAACTGGTACTGCACTGACAATAATAATAGTATTTTAAAATGTTGATTACTAGATATAAAATAATAAAGAGATATAAAATAAAAATTCAAAATAAACATTCACATAATCTATAAATATTATTGAAATCACAATTATTGATTGTCTTGAATTATTTAAAATCAGAAGGATTCAAATTTACAATATATAATAAAATGTAATAATATATTTTTGAATAAAAATCGCTGTATTAAGAGGTGTAAATGTGTGGGTTGAAATGAATTCGTGTTATCAGTGTCGACCATTCGCACAGCACGTGTCTTCTACCCTTACTTGAATAGTATTCCTGTTCAATAAACTCACCCCCACAGAATCAGTTATAATATGGATATTATAACAGAGACGAATTCTAAAACAAACATAAAATGCTATTTAAAAAAATATATATTTATATAATATAAATATTAAAAATAATATAAAAAAAGTATCAGATACAAAAAAAAATATATATATATTTTAATTTTAAATTATTTTCAGTAACTATTTAAAAGTAAATTTTTAATCTTTATTATTTCAATATTATATAGAAAAAAAATAAAAAGAATATTAAAACGTACATACGCTCTTTTTATCACATTTGTGAATAAGATTTTTTTCGAACCCCCATTATGAAAAATATTATTCGATTTTTATCCCCGTTTTCTATTCATAGAGGCGTTTTCTCTTCGTTTCATAAAAATCAGGGAGAAACAAATCACATATAATCTATCCTAATAATTGCGGTTTGCACGTGACCATTTGCAACATAACTATAATCGGCGATAAATCACGGTTAAATTTTAAACTTGAAATAACGCCATTACGCCATTTAATGGTACTTTGTTAAGTAATAAAAATTTACGACGGAATAATTCCGATCACAAAGTGAGATCTTATTTTTTTAGTAAATATGTACATCGAATTGGGTACAATTATAATATACCAATTGCTGCAATACTGTAGATTATTTTTACGATATAGATCATCATATGTCCGACTGTCATGTAATAAAAAGATTCTTTATTGTAGATATTGTATGTTCTTTTGGTTTTTATAACGATATTCTAATGATAAATTGTTTTTTTTTGCGTATAAACAAAAAGTCGCATATAAATATTTTATAGATTTTTGAAAAGTGGAAAAAATAGAACAGATCTAAAAATTGATTCGATGTTTGGATAAGATTAGAAAAAAAAGTGTACTCGATCGTCGTCATATCGTTAATTTTTTATGTGATTTATTATTAGTAATTGATAAAGTGAAACAATGTCAATTCGATTTTATCGTAGTACTATATCTAAAAACACAATATAGCCAATTTACTCTATCAAAATGCAAAAAAAAAATGTTATTTTTTTTATCAATGCTTATCTGAGAAATAGTTAACATAGAAGTCAAAGTTGCAGATATTTTTAAAATAAATTTTAGAAGGGAAAAGGAAAGTAAAATTAATCCTTTTTGATTTTTTCTATTTATTTTTATTTTTCTAATGTAAGATTTAAACTTTCTAAAATGAGTTTGTATTTTTTTATCAAATTGTCACTCACTCTAGAAGAACGAGTTCAAGTACAAACATTTATTATCTGTTTATTTATTTATTTTTTTACTTTCATTATATACACGTTATGAACAAATGTACAATTTTAAATTCAATTATATTTTTTATAATAATTATATCGAACAAAAATTATATTTCAAATAAATATAATTATTGAACTAATATCAATTATATAATAATTGTATTAATTTGAATTTTAATATAATATTTTTTTAATTATATTTTTCAATTGTTTTATTACTTCAATATTTGAAAAATTAAATTTTTATTTTATACATTTTAGTTTGATTACATATTTTAATGTTAATGTGATTATTTGAAATTATTCGTAAATTATAGACATAATATAAAAAATGTAAAAATTATCATTTTTTTATATTTTTTTTAAATGTATAAAATCGTTTTTTTTTTAATATATTAATAAATGTTACAATTGAAATAAAATGAAAATTGTTCAATTTTTGTACGCGCATCAAACCGACGGGAAAAAAACTATTGTACTTGTATTTTAGCAAAAATACAGACCTCACATACAAAGTATGTTTTTTTTTAATATATACATATATATATATATATATATATAATTCATCTATAATTTTGTATATATTTTATTTTCTCAATGTGATAATTTTTTTCAGTCGTTTTACAGTGAAAAATAATGTATTAAAAATGGAAAAATGATGAAAAAAATATTTCTACACGTATATTTTTTTTTTACTATGGACGTGTACGTGTTAATTATAAATGCAATTAATACAAATAGCGAGACGAAGCGATGACAATTATAAAACAATGTATATATCTGCGATAATCGGCTACGAGTCGGGTTTAGTGAACCACTGGACGGTATCAGACGTACTGCTTACGCGCCATCGAACATTTCTTCCTTGTTTAATTATCGTTAAACCGTTAACAATTAAATACAGATCGAATGAAAATCGTTAAAAAAAAATCTACAAGACCACAAAGGAGCAAAGACCTTAAGAATTAAAAATAAAACGTTTCAAAGTGCAACGGCTGAATATTTCAGTCTTTGTAAGTATTATAGTTAGATGCAAATATTTCACATTATGTACGATGATATGTCAGATCTTTGTGTGTTTGTTTATATTTAAAAAAAAAAAATCTAATTTTATCATTTTGCACGTCTTTTGTGTGCCATTTTAATATTTCATACATAAATTTTTGTCGATACACTCGCTTTTATATATCGTCGGAATCAAATTAGAAATTTAAGCTAAATCTTGGCACTCGCAACGTATAATTATTATAATAAAATATTTATATATCTAAAAGTCAAAATCTAAGTTATTGTGTTGTTTTTGTTTTCTTCGGATTTCATATTATTTGTTTTTTTTATATAAATAAATATAAAAAGTGATAAAATGCGATGAAATTACTAAAAATTTTAGTGTAAAGTTTGCGTGGTATAAAAATTTATAATTATAATTTATTATTAAAAATAATCATTCTCCTAAAATATATGCGTAATACACTGACACGTGCATTTATATAACAATATTTAATATTATTAAGGTATAATTTTAATAATATTTTTTTAAATTAATAAAAATCAAGGGTAAGATTTAAATATATATTATAAAAAAAGGGAGTTGGTAAATTACATGTGTCATTTAGTACACATTAAAATGATTAGAAATGACATTTTACTTGACCTTAGCATTATATTTGTATAAAACTTATATAAATAAATATATACGAAATAAATATTAAACTTGATATATGAGATTCATTGTTTAAAATATTCTTTCTGAAAGAAACGCGTAAATTAATAATATTTTCAGCACGATTTCATCGTTTGTTTTTATAATCAGTAGAAAATACAATGGTAAATAGTTAAAGACATATGTTTAAAATTATTTATGTTTTGTGTTTTTATTCATTTTCCAGATAATTTTCTGTGAACAACGTCGAAAATATATTTTTAAATCTTGATGAACACATGCGAAGATCAAAACGATCGCGCTTTCAATAATGAAGCGTGTTCCAGTGAAGTGTACAAAAAAAAAGTTGAATATCACGAAATTGAATTGATACCATTAAATGGTAAGTTTTATTTGTACATTAAAGACATTATAAATTTTTAAAATTATATATCATAAAGTATTTTGCATTTCCTATCAGTTTCATGTAAGCGGATTACCAATTTATAATATATCGCCTAAATTTTATCATATTTCGCAACTCTTTTATATTTCTATTATATAATATTTAATTTATTTTTATACTGCAACATACATTTTTGATTTAACAGTTAAATTTTACTATGATTTTTTATTAAATATATTTCTTATTTCTGACAATATAGAACAATGTAACGCATGAAGGTTTACCTAAAATATCGTTAAAATAATTTTAAAATTATCATTTCTATTACATTCTTATATATAATTCCTCAATATTATAATATTTTTAAAAAAATATTATAATATTGAAATTGAGTTCATAAATCGAGAAATTATTTCATTTTTATAAAAAAAATAAATTAAATGTAGTTAGCCGAATGTTTTTAAGATAAAGAAATTCAAAAGATTATTCAATATTTAAAATTATTCTGAGACATGCGCAATTATATCTATTTCTTTCCATTAACTTTTTGCGCAATATATTTGATAATTATTACAAAATATAAACTCATTAAAAATGATTAAATTTTATATTTATATATTAAAAAATTAAATATTCGCAGATGATCTTTTCGACGTCCAAGAACTCTACTGGCATAAATTTGCAATTTAATAACAAATTTTATTTTCAGTATTTATTTTTCAGCAAATATTTGAATGGCAAATGACACGTATAGAATTTCAGTCATTGAAAAGAATAAGAAATATCGATATTTTCTCGCATACTTTTTTATTCAGTCTTCTTTCTTTTGTACATAGTTGAAGACGCAAAATTTGTTATATTATTACAATGTGCCTATTTTGCTTCGGTCAGTTGTATAATTCTCTTTATAATAAATAAACCAAACTATCACGAAAAGAAAAACAATAACAACAATAATATATTTCAATCATTTCTGATATTTCACTACGATTTTGATCTTTAATAATTATACACACTTCAAAACAAGATCGCAATACATATCAATAAAAAAATTTTCTTTACTTTGTCATCTTAAAGAGATATGAATTATAAATACGCTTTTAATAGTAATAGATTAGAATCATACGCCATAGAAGTGAGATGAAATATGCGCATCAATCATATTCAACACTTTATATTAACACAATTGATTTGTTTGATAAAAAAAATCTAATCAATATATTATACAACAATAGTTGACTATTTTTATATTTTGATTCCTTTTTTATTGTATATTATAAAATAATTGTTTAGAAAATAGGGCGTATTTACCAAGTCGCGTGTCTTCCACGTGACTTCTTGAACTCAATGTTGTATCTGTCCGCCCATCCACATCATCCCCTTATTTTATTTACACATCCCCTAATGATTATTTATACGTTTGTATTATATATAATGTTAATTTTATCATTGCTGGTCGAGATAACAAATTGATTTTATATTATCCTCGTTCGGTCTCTCGAAATATTTATTCATAATAATCCTTCCTCCCTATGCAATGTGGGAACGTGCGGAAAAATCGGATTATTATAAGTCAGGGTTGGTTGAACTTTTTAAATGTCAGTTTTTAACAATTAATTTTTATTTTAGAAATCGCATCAAAGTATGAAAGACAAAATTCATTAGAATTAAAAAAAACTTGGCGAGGTCCGTTAAGAGCATTGCGATTAATAATTCTTGTCGCTTTTCTACCAACTTTATTTATAGCCGTACCCTTATATTTAAGGTGAGATGTTTTTTATAACATAAATATCATTTAAAATATTTTTTTTACAAATATGATATTTTTTTATTATAAAGTTAATATATAGAGTCCATTCACATATATATCAAATTTTAGATAAATAGCAATCTTTTGATATTTACATTGAAATAAAGAGTACTATTTAAAATGATTTCTTTACTTTATTATGTTTTACATATTAGATATCATGTATTTTCGGGACAACTTTATCCAGTCAGTATGAGCGATATGAGGCTCGTAGATAAAAAAGTATCAACAACCTGGTGCCAGGTATTACATAATATTCATTATTAAATATGGTATAAAACGTTTAATTATGAATATATATATATATATATATATATATATATATATATATATATATATATATATATATACCTATTATAGTTTTGAAAATCTAGTAATTGCAATGTACAATTATTCCCTTATATAAATACTGATATAACGATATCAGCATTGTACATATAAATTTTATTCATATACATGTGACATGATTATTTATTATATACAGCATAAATTCTTTATTTTTTATTTCAATTTCTTTATTATAATTTAGCGACAAATTTTACGTTCGAATGCAACGTTCAACGCATTTTTAGTGTCCAGACAGCCGAATTTTGCTGACAAACTTGTTCCTGTCAGTATGACTAGGCATTTGAGTTTGGAGGACGATATGAAGGAATATTGGGGATTTTACTTATTGAAAGGCTCTATTGTTACCGTATCATCGTGTGTAAGGTAAGATTTTATATGGTATATATATGAACAATATATAAATTCCTTCAAAATAAAATGTTCAAATATACAAAAAATAAAAATAACGTTATTTCATAACGTTTATATCATTGGTATAGTATTTTCAATTAAATATTTACTGGTTTCAACGATAACATTAAAAACTTGAAAAGTGATAAGAAAAATTAAAAAACATATTAAATATTATTGTTTTAAAAATTATTTGTATTCATATATATCAGTCACTCAAATTATACATATTAATAAAGTAAATGATATAAAAATGGTTTGAACAAATATACTAGTAATAATTTAAGTGTCTCTAATTAAGACTATCCAATTAATTATTGTAGTAAAAAATCAATTAAACGATATTCGTTTTCAATGATGAAAGTTTATAATAAATAATCAAAAAGATGCTAAAACATAAAAATTATGAAGCACTCATTCCAGTGTTCCATATTTTTTTTATTCAACGATCAAAAAAAATATTTTCATTTAAAATTTAACGGAAAATTAAATTGGAAATTAGAAATCCATACAAGATAGTATCAAAACAATCTACAATAAAAAAAACGTAATGATTTCAAATTTATAGAAAATTTTGTAGATTGTCTATTTCCCTGATATTTCTTTCTCTTGTGACCTCTATTGAGAATTTGTGACTTTATGATATTTTGTATTAGATGGCCTGGTGCATCGTTGATAATGATTCGAGGACATAAGCATTTAAAAGATTGCGCCTATATTGGAGATGATTCATCTGAAGAATTAGACGAAATTCTAAGAGCAAACGGCGAAAATTTAGAAAACTATATAAACCAAAATCTTTCCGACGATTCTCCGACAAATAAACCAGGTAATCAACGTGTAAATAATATGTCATAAAGATTTTATTTCGTGTTTGCATAATATCAAAAAAATAAGATAATCGTTCGAAAAACAAATTATGATGATAGGAAATATGATTCGACAGCTGGGAGAAATTCTTTTTCATAAACCTCGATCGAACGATGGTAAAAATCGTCATTCTACTTCTCCGAGCAATGGTGACTTTATTGAAGAACGAGAACATTTGGACCCAAAGGTTTTCAATTATATTTTATTTCTAAATTATAAATATTGTATATTACAGTTATTATAATATCTGGTTTACTTTCAGATATTAAAAGCTATTTTAGGAGAGTTACGTTTGAAAAAAAAGTCTAGAATATCAAATATAAAACACGATCACATTGTTAAAGTGGACAAACTAACAAATAGATACAGAGACACTAATGTCAATGAAGATGAAGAAAAGTGGCTCTCGTTTAAAGGTAAATTACACAATAAATGTATTAATTTAGTTAAACTAATTGAATATATAATAGTAATAGTTGTAACTTTATTTATTTCAATGATAAGATTAAACGTTTTTAGTAACATAACAACAAAAATAGTTATTTTAGATGAAAAAAAATCATTTTAAATATTATTTTAGATTTAGAACAAGATAACAAACAATTAAATAATTTTTCTGACGTTCTAACAAACACATCTACTCAGACATCGGTAAATATTACAAATAACATAAATATAAGTGAACAACAAAAATCAGAAATTTTGAATAAAAATGTTAGTATAATAGTAACTAATTTTAGATATAATAATTTGCACGTTACAAATTATTTACATAAAAATTTATAGAGCGAATTATACGTCGAGCAACAATTAAATACTACAGATTATCAAATGAATTCAAAAGAAGTGTTTGAAGATATTTTCCAAAAATTAGATAAGTTAGGAACTCGTCGCAAATCGCTACTGAACAAAATAAGAGAAAAATTTTTAAAAGAATTTGAAGATGATATAATAGATGATGCAGTTGTAATATATATTTTTTTATATTATAATGAAAAAATATAGTTTTAATTTGATAAAAAAATAATTTTGTAGTTTGAACAAGTTTCGAGTGAGAGTCCTTTAAATATTTCTAACAATAATGATACAAGTCACCGAAATGAAACAACGTTAGAAAAAAAATTAGAAAGATTTGAAAAAATTCTGTTGCTACTTCTAAATGAACATGAAAGAAAAAGTAATAGAATTGCAAATACTTTATAAAATATTTTTAAATTTATTATATAACAATTTCGCATATACTTACACATTTTCTTTATTTTAGATGACGAAAAAGAACACAATCAAAGAACAAAACGAAATATTGTCATAAATCCTGAATTTATAGCCGAATTGAACGAACATGATGAAGAAGGAAATGTGGCCGAGGAAGAAGTAAATTTATATACTCCGTTGCCAATTATATATTATTATTAAATTTTATAAATCTCTAAGTTTAAATCAAAAATATAATTTCTTTACAGGGATTTGTGCCAGATGGCTATGCCGATCATCATTCTGTAATAGACGAACATACTTTTAACGATTTATCTCAATCTGAATTTTGGTCATCGTTCTCATCTAGCGAAGAGGCTTTGCTTGAATGCGAAGGATTAATATTGAATTTACCATTGACACCACATAAAGAATGCGTGATTTCCAGTAGTGATAGTGTGCATGAAAAAGCCGCTCTATCTAATACTGTTACTTATAAGTATGATTATAAATAAAAATTATTTTAAATATTTATCAATTTATACCTAACTCATCATTATTTTAAAATTTAATCTGGTTTTAAGTTTTTTTATATTATAATTTTAGAGTTCCTGTAAACGGATATTACTTTTTTGTATTCAATAGTGAAAACGAATTACAAACAAATTATATACGGGTTAAATTTGATCTACAGAAAACGGTTTATAATTTAACTAAGGATTCCATTACTGAATGTAGAAATTCGACTGGAAATTGTACGATTCCGCTTTCGTTCTTCAGCACTGAAAAAGTATTGAATTATTATATCTTATTAAATGAATCGTATAATAATTAAATATATAAATTATTTATTTAACTACAGGTTGTCTTGGAAGTACCTATTAGAAATAATGATACATTGTGGAATGAAGAATTTGTTGTAATGTCGGAATGTGAACCGAGAATGCCAATTTATCTTGTGTGCGTTTTCACTGTACCTATACTTGTGATATTGTTAGCTTTTCAATAAATTTACTTACATTATTTTCATAATGTAAAAATTAGAAATTATTATCAGATATTAATTAATTATAAAACAATGTGATTTAAATTAAAATAATATATTTATACATTTTATATATGTTATTGTAAAATATATTTTCCTAGCCGAATTAATGAGATTAAATCAATAATAAGTATTTTTGTAATTTTTAGAATTAAAGAATTAAAATGGAAATAATTTATTTTGAGAGTTTTATTCATAGTAATTGTACATTTAAGTCTAAAGTGTAAGAAAGAATTACTGAAGAGAAAAGGATATGGTGAAAATCAAATATTTCATTCATTATTTAATAATAATTTTTAATTATTATTATTGACAGGAAATTATAATTCTTATTGGCAGGTGACACGGGTATCAGGTGTACTAAAACATAATAATCACAATTCATCATAAATATTTTCTTTTTGTTTTTATTGAAAAAAAGTCTAATAATGGAAATCTAAAAGGATTCTCATTATAAGATGTTTATATAATATTTTATTTTTAATTTTGAAATACGAAAATATTTTAAAAGTATATATATATATATATATATATATATATATATATATATATATATATATATATATATATATATATTCCCGAAAAAACAGGATTAAAATTAACCGAAAAATTAATAAGGATTTTCCAGTCAGAAACAAAGCACTCTGGATAAAGTTTTAATTAAAAGTAACGCTCAACTTTTCTTTTAATACTCGAAAAATCTTGAGAGATTAAATAAATTAGAGGAGTGATTTTTTTATAATCCCGAGAGATAATTTATCATTAAAATATAATACTGTCTATGAACGAACAATTATAAACTAATGAATATTATAAAATTATTATTTATTAAGTTTTAAAAAAGTTATGATTTACATATACTATATAATATTTTAACAAAGATGAAATAATATTAAAAAAATATTTTCAAAATTTTCTATTATACACGAGAAACACAAATTGAATATTTCTTGTTGGAAAATTGATTAATCGAATGTTTCCACCCTTCGACGATTTCAATTGGTGAAGAAAATGGTAGGCGTGGTCATTAACTCCGCCCACATCCCCCTTACAACGAACCCTTCCCTGATTCCATACTATCTATATCCTGGATTTAGTCCGAACTGCATTACTTTGTAGTGCTGTGTTCTGTGCACATCGAAATAAAACGGATTTCAACATAATCAATAGTTGTTCAAAACGTAAGATATATTATTATATGTTTTCTCATTACATTTTAAATATTAATTTATAATACACATAAATCATATTAAATATATAATATATGATCACACAACAATTATATAATAGATTGTTTATAAAAATATTATTATTTTAAAAAACTTAAAATTTCTTTAAACGTATAATAATAATGTTGAATACAAATATGTTATTATTAACTATATAATATAAAAATATAAATATTTTTACTTCGCATAACATAAAATTAATAAACAAATTTTAAAAATTCTTCAAGGAACAAACTGATTATAAATTTTAACTTAGAACAATCGAGAGCAAGGTTCTGATTTCTTAATTTTTGCCAATATTACATATTTAATAAATTTAAAACTGCTGTGGAAAAAGTTCTAAAATATAATTTATTTTTTTTACTAATAGTTACATATAATTAAAGAGAGAACGGCATTTATTAATCTTTGAAATTTTATTTAATTTTTTCTTCAAGTGACTCCAAGTAAAAAGTTAAATTAAAATTTTGAAAACATGTAATAAATATAATATCTGTCTTTTATTTATAAATAAAATTTTGTAATAATAGATAATGAAAATTAATTGCTAACTCAGTGTTTGTAGTGTAATTAAAAAAATAAAAGTTTTGTTTTACTTTAAGCGAAATATACTTACTTTACTTTAAATTAAAAAATAAAAAATTAATGTAATCGTAAATTATACGGATATTTCAATTATATTAACATTTTCTGAAAACAAAATGATATGTATTTTTTTAAATACTACCAATATAGACCGTTTTATGAGAAGTATGATGGATGCCAATTTAATATATTTTTTACATAAAATAATGTTTATTATATTTTTATACACCTTTTATAATATGTTTATTCATTTTATTTGAAATTATACGTGAATATTATATATTATACATTTCTAAGTCTTTTCCAATATCTTCAAAATGTGCCATTGTATATTAGGGTATAGATAATTTTAACCCTTAATAGACGAGTTTCAATACCATTAGGCATTAGAGAATCTGAATAATGTTGACTATAAATCATTATTAGATTAAAAATAATATTATTAATCAATTTTTTTTATCATTATCTTCATATTTAACGAAATGACTCAATTCACTATCAAATTAAAAGATTCAAATTATAGATATTATTTATTAAATATATTTTTTAAATTTGTTTAAAAATACTATTTATAAGTTTTTTTTTTAATTTTAGTTCTTTTATATTATAATTTAAAACATTTTTTTCTTTATTATTTATCTGGATAAAGTAATTGGGTCACTTCTCACAAATCCTAACCGTAATACTATAAAAAATGATTACGTGCTTTTGTAATTTTTTCTGTTTGATATTGGATTAATTCATAATTAAAATATATATATTTATAAAATCTGGATTAAAACGATTATAAAAATCGTTCATATCTGAATTGATCATAAATCAACTCATTTACTGGACATATTTAATATATGACTCTATTTTTAAATCGAATTTATCAAATGAATAATAAATTTTGTCTTTATTGTGAAATTAAATATATATATATATATATATATATATATATATATATATATATATATATATATATATATATATATATATATATAATTGCACAACTTCGTAATATCATTTATTCAAAATTATATTATATATTAAAAATAGAAACTATATTATTCTAAAACGAGTTGTTAAATTTAATAGATTATTTATTTTCATTTTCCTGTAATTTTAAACTACTATTTATAAATGATAATTAGTATATCGTTGCAAAAACATTTCCTTCCTGCCCAGCTGTGAGATAAACGGAAATTTACATCAGTCCATTTCCTATTGTATGTAGACATTTTAATAATTACATTTATGATAAAAAATATTTCATTTGAAAAATTGTTAAAATAACAAGCTACAAATATATTTATTGATAATATAAATCACAATAATTATGAATCGCTATAAAATTTGTTTCATAAGTTATGATTTTAGAAATTGAATTCATGCAATTCATGGCTTCTGAACAAGAATCGAGTTCGTCGGAAGATGAAAACTGCAGCGAAATGCTATCCGACGAATTGTCTTTTCAGGACAGCGACGAAGACACCGACTTGGTTAGCGGAGATTCGAAAATCAACAAAATAAATATTATCACTAACGGGCACTCGGTAATCGTTTATAATTACAATAAAAACTATTTAAGGTTCACATATATCATGTTCGTATTATTAATGTGATAGAATACCATAAATAGATCGGGTAGAAAACTTTTCACAAATTGTCGAGAACGTTGGCGTCAACAAAATGTATCCGGAGCGTTTGCCGAACTGCGACGTTTGGTACCAACTCATCCGCCGGATAAAAAACTTTCCAAAAACGAGATATTACGCATGTCAATAAGGTACAAAAATTATAAAAAGCACCATTATAATGCGTACTACAAATAAGTTAATAATTGTTTCAGATATATAAAGCTGCTTTGCAGTGTAATCGAATGGCAAAAATCTACCGGCAATCAGTCGGTATCGTCAAGAACAATATCTACTGATTCTACTACAATAAAATGTGAAAATACACATAATAATGCTGCTAGATATTTTTCAGCGAGTCCAATAAATTATAATAATCAACAATCTTCTAATACAATAATTAAACAAACCCAATTGAGAAGCAGGGCGCGTCTGCGCAGAAACGCTCAATCATATCGTGAAGATATACAACATGGCGTCACACAAATGCATCCCAGCATTCAAACATGTAAATCTCGTTTAAGTATAAATACAAGATTAATTTACGACACCAACGGAAACAATCTGTTAATGATAGCACCCACGGCGTCGTGCTATAATATGCACAAAGACAAAAGTGGCGATTTTCATTTTAACTCAAATGTGGGAGATTTGTTGCACGGCATAAAACGAGAGATCAATTCCGTTCCGCAAACGCAACGAATAATTAAAAAAATTAAAACTGAAATAGAAGAAATTCAAGATACGAACGTGAAGGACACAAAACGAGAAGGCAAATATGATTCAAACATCAATTAATAAAAATATTTATTGAAAAAAATAACCTATATATATATGTAAGAAAACAATAATATAGAGGATAAAAAATTTATTGCAACAATTATATATGTTATATAAAAAATATGAAAAATAATTCACACCTCATGAATTTAACAAACAAAAATTACTTCATTCTTCTTTCCACGTCATACCTATATGCTACTATCGCCATACATCGTGGCGATAAAAGAGAATCAAAAATTCGAACTAAAAAAGCTTCTCCTAATTGATCATTAAATCCATTTTCCAATAAGAATAACAATCTATCTAACAATATTAAACTTTCAACAACAGGAGAAAGACACATCCTGATAAGAAAAAACAAGTCAAGTTTTTTCTTTAAGTGAATATATGATGTTTCAAATTCCTCTATTTCCTTTTCATTAAATTGTACTGTCTTTTCTAATTTAAGTCTTTTAATAACAATATTCACATATTCATAAAAATTAGTATTTTCGTCCACGATATTTTTCATTTTACTATAATGATCCATTTTATTTAGATGTTCTTTTAAAAGGACCTACAATGATAAAATCATAAATAATTAAAAAATAAATAATTATAAAATAAAGAAATAAAAATAAATAATAAACTTTTTTATACCTGTACTAGAGCACGAAAATATATAGAATGACATGGAAGTTGACGATTGGTGACAGTTCTATCCAAAGCTTGAGCAGCAATCATACGTGCATTTCTGCCAAGAACAAATCCTAAAACATCATGTATATATCAATAAATCAATAAAAAATTACAAAATTTAACTGATTCTTAATTATATATTAATTAAATACCTTTTAAATGGCTTGATAGGGGGAAATCATATTCATCATTCGATTCGATAAGTTCAGGTATGTCAAATAAGTTATTCTGAAGAACTCGTTCATTTATAAGATTATAACAACACGGAACAACACATAAAATTGACGCTGTAGAGCAATTCGAAAACAATTTTAAAATTGATGATCCTAATGATCCACATGTATGTAGCCCTATAAACAAAACAAATACATTATGCACACATACATATGTGTACATATAATAATATTATTTTCAAATCACCTGTGAAACAAATTTTTTTTGATGTTTCATTAAGCTGAAAACTACTTTCAAGTAACTGTATTAAATTAGTGTTAGGTGTAATATAATCAGTAATATGTTTATATAGATGATCGTATTTATTATTTAAATTTTTTGATGTTTTTTCAACATTCTCTGTATTATCTATACAATCATCATTAAATATTTGTTTATCAATCGCTATACATTTTGTTTTTTTTCTGCGACGTCCTTTCTTTATCGCAATTCCATTTTCTAAATCTTCTGATTTTCTAATAATACTTTGAATTTTTTTCTAGAAATGAAATTCAAACGTGTTATAATATAGTATTAAATAATAAATAAATTTATTTTATATTGTAAAATGTAATCACAATGGAATATTATTTACCTCTAAATTTCGATTAAGCTTTGACGCACCATCGGCATTTACTTGTAAACGATCTACATTTAACACTGGTATATTATAAAACATTGCCAATATTAAAGATAGGTAACCTTTCCCACCTCCAATATCAATTATATGCGAGGATTGAGACCAATTACAAAGTGATGCAAGTATTTTGGATAATTTTTCGACCTAAATACAAAACTATAATTAGATAAACACAAATAGTTTAAATAAAGTAACTATTATAATAAAAATGTTATAAAACATACCTCATGACTTTTTTTACTAGACATAAAATAATCTATTTTAAAAGATCTATTAGAATCTATATTATCTAAATCAAATTTAATTCTTAGTTGGTCTTCAGTTATACAAAAATCGTTTTGCACTAGACAATGCCGATGTGCTTCTTCAATAAAATTATTTAAATGTGGAAAATTCCGTTTAAGAACATCAAATTTATCACAGTTTTCATTTTTCAAATGTTGCGGCGTAAATATATTTTTGGAAAAATTTTGCATTAAATTAATTTTTGTATACCAAAATGATTCAATAGCTTGATCTAAACCATTTTTATTTACTTCTTCTCTAATATTATAAGGTATCAAGGTATTCCAATGATCTGCTGTAATGTATTCCACCATGTGACAGTTGGCAAGTGGCATAAGAGGTTTTATATAATTTCGTATATAATCTATTTGCGAGCGAACGCTTTGTAATCTATCCATTTTTCAATTTTTTTCCAATACCATATACTTAAATCAAAATGTTATAGAATTATCATATGGACAATATGGTTTAATTTTTAGTAAAGAGCAAAGTTTTTTATATTGAGATTGAATATCAGAGAGTAAAGTGACAATATCCAATTTTTCGTTATTTAACAAATTACAATTTAACATTGCCTTTAATTTAACTATTTGTTTTACAACTTTTTCATTATAAAGACCAGGATTTTCAATCGTTTTCGTTTCATAAAATAAAACCACACCAGAATAATAGCCTGAAACAATAATTGTAAAATATATAAATGAATCAAAACACTTTTAATTTCATTGAAAAATAAAATATATTGGTAATAATTTAGGTGAAACATTAATTTTACATATACATTTAAATTTGCAAATAAACAAACACCTATTTGTAGTCCAAATGTGAACGCTTTATGATGACCAAAATGGGCACCTTCAGATGCACCGGCGGCTATTTTAGAATATTCTAATCCGTCTTCGTAACCTTGTCGCTGATGTTGCTCTTCAAAACTGCTAACCTCTTCCAGAGAATCCATCTGTCAAACTTTCACGTGTATGCCGGCCTACATACAAAAAATAACTACCATACTCGAATAGTTATCATTTTTTTTAACACTAAACCTGCCGCGCCTGATCAATTGACTGTTTTCAAAATTTCATCGTCAATTTTTTATTAAAAAGAAAAACGTTATTATATCGCCTTGAAATTTTATGCTTTTTTATTATTTTATGTATATAATCCATTTTATAATATTCATATTTTTCATTGTTTGTTTTTTGAAAAAACGACACTGATCGTGTCTAATGTGAACAGTCATTCAATCATTTGAATATTTCATGTTAATATCAACTATATGTGTACATAAAATGTTGACAAGTTTAGTGTTACTTATATTATTTTAATTTTATAAAAAAATCTAGGTGTGCATAACACATTTTTCTTTAAATAAAATTAAACACAAAATATATTTTTTTAATGAAATATGTAATGATTTAAATAAAAAGACAAAATTATGTTAAATAATATTTAATAAATATATAAATTAAAATACAAATAAATACTTAAGGTAATTTTAGGAATTCAGACTTATAACATATTGGAAAGATTAATGGTAATATAAACTTCAATTAAAGGAATATAATATTTTAAATGAAAATTCAGTAGTAATGCCAAAAAAAAAAATGATTAAAAGTGCATTATATTCAACCACCATCCGTCTATAGTTACATCTCTTGTTTGATCAGTTGGCTCCTTAAATAAAATTAATATTTATTAAAAATAATCTATTATCATCTATTAAAAATATAATAGTTAAATTAAATAAACATAAAACTAAATTCAGAAACAATTAACAATGAAAATCGCTACATTAAAAAATTCAGTATACTCTTAAAAAACATTATTTCTGACATGACTAAGTATATATATAAATGCATATTAACTAACATATAATTACCTTATCAATAACACTATTTTCATCTTCATTATATTCTGAATTCATTTTTTTTCTAAAATTTTTACAAATATCTAAAAACGTATGATTTACTTTTGTAGAAAAATCTTCAATTTCACGCACGGAGTTATTCCACAATTTTTCGATATATTCAAAATTACTATCGTTATTTTCTTTTTTGGAACAATCTATACAATTTTTAGTTCCACATTTTTCTTCTTTAGAATGTTGTATCATCTCAACTACTATTTGATAAATAAACGAATGCCTATAAATAAATAACTACCATATAAATACTGTACATTATGAAAAATATAATAATAAATTCTGAAAAACCTAGTAGCTGGTTTGCAAATATCAAGATGATCTAATGGTAATGTATAAAGAGGTCCAACATTATCATCTGCTGAATCAGGAGGTACTAAATGTAATGAAAGACTAGGATACGACAACAACTGAGTGGGTTTACTTTCGCCTATACAAATAGAGGGCCATTTTCCAGCTAACCAACGATTGTGCAAACGCCCTAATATTTTACTATCTGTAACATATTAAAGTTAAAAAAAATATATCCATCATTTTAAATTTATTCATAAATATAATATTAATATATTTTTCACGTTTAAGAAAGTAAAATAATTAATTACTACCTTTTCTTAACTCTTGAACTTCTTTTGATGGCCAAATAAGTGCATGAGCAGCTCGTGAACCATGATGCGGAGTGGAGAAAAATATTATACCTTTTGTGTTAACAGCTATGTTTTTATCTTCATCATTTTTTGATTCAAGAGCTTTAATAAATATAATAAATAATTACTATTTAATGTCATCATTTTGAAGAAAGCGAGTAAGCCAAACAACAACTAACAATGTACTAATATATGTTTTACAAGTAATCCTCCCATAGAATGGGCAACCCATATAATAGGACGTAAACCAACACCAGCATTTTGCAAAGATTTTCCTAGAATTAAAGCTCTATCTTCAATACTATTAACGTCTCCACAGCCACTTGACCATTCCGTCATCATCGTATCATAGCTTACACCCAACACTCTGATATGAATAAAGTTATCTCATAATATATTAAAAGAACTTTATTTTATTGTTATCATTTGATATTTGTACTAAACTACCTTATATTGGTACAATCGAATGGTAGCCAATCTCGAGGCCAACATCTTGATCTAATTGATAATTCTTTTTGTTCATCATAACATATATCTGTTCCTTTACTATATCAAAAAAATCGTAAATGTAAATAAAAATAAAAACGTAAAATTATTAAAAATAATTACCTAGAGACTAACGAAGAATTATTTGAATTTCGAACTGCTGATTCAGGAATATCTCTCAAAACTACCTCAAAATTGTGATTTCCTAAAAATTTGATAGCTCATTTTATAACAAATACGTATATGATAGGAATTTACAAAAAAAATCAACACACACACACACACACACACACACATATATATATATATATATATATATATATATATAAAATTTAACAAACTACATATATGTACCATTAATATCATGATCTGCATTTTCATCTTCATTCAATATACCAACTTCATTACTTTCTATTTTATCTCTTTGTCGCCAAGTAACAAATGGTTCACCTTAGAAATATAATTATTTTTAAAATAACATATTACATGATCCGAATTTATATGATAAATATTATTTGTATTACCTAATAAACCATGAATAAAAACTACATCAACTTTTACTGGATTTTTTGGACGATAAGTAGGATGCAAAAGATAAACAGCAGGATCGTAATTTTCTTTAGATTCGTTATTGGTACAACTTTCTAAGCTAGCTAAAACTCCTGCAGCCATACAGCTCAATTCTGCATCTTTATATTCTGTTTCATCAATCCATAATGCTAATGTTGATAAAAGGCCTGTTATTTATCGAAATATAATAGTAATAATAATTTTGACTCAATTCATTCTTTATATGAAAAAAAAAAACGTTTTGATTACCAGATCTATGAAAAAGTGGTAACAAATTAGGATAGTGACAAAGTTTAAGCATCAAACGAGCAGCACACAATCGAAGCGGTCTTTCACTACTAAGTGCTGCTTTTTGAATAAAACTAAAACCTCCTTGTTTTACGAATATTTCTTCAGGAGATTCATTTAATCTAAAAAATATGAGGATTTTAAATTTATTTTAGTTTTTGGAATAAAACAATCGTTTGAAATTAATGCAATGAAAACTACAACAAAATTTGTTAAATCATTAATTAAATTAATAATATTTCCTTGGAAAATTATACAAAAATAATAATAAAAAAACTTATTCATATTTATCTAATTCTATGGTGAATTAAAAAAAATGAGATACTTTTTTCTAACAAGATTGACATTAACCATGCTAATTGAATTTTTAATATATAAATCTATATTATGGTTAATTTTATAAAGTAATATGTTAATATTATTAGTTACATAAATGTATATTAAAATAAATGATTCTTAATATAACAAAATATATCAACGATCCAAATCATACTTAGTTTTAGATCTTGTTGACATATCGAAATGATGAAGAAGAATTTCTAGACAATTTAATAGTTCTACATTTTCATCACGATGCTTGCCTCCACCACCGCTAGTTTCTTGTTCCATTAGTCGTTGAACATCCTAACAATACAATATTTTCAATTCCATTACTAAATTTACATCGATAAAAATACTAATATACTTATACCTGGTGACTGTCGAGTTGATCTTGCAAAAAGTTTTTTAAACAAGAACAAGGTTGCGGATAATTGTAGGCTAAATTTGAAAGATTCGAAATTAACGTGAAAGAGCGCGTGGAAGGCAATAAAGGTGGAGTTCCGCAAGCTAAATGTTTTGCACAACGTCCTCCGTGACGTGCTAACCAAACAACTGCACGAGCATCTAATTGTTGACTAAGCCATACCCAGTCCCATTCTAATTAATAATATTGATTAATCAAAAACTGATAAAAAGTATATAGTAGTTGAAATTTATTAGAAAGAAAATAGTTACCGTCCACTATTGAAGACCATTAGAAGAAATATTAAAAAAAAAACAAACAAAATAATTAATAGAATGTAAATTCCATATTAAACCATAATAAAAAACGTACCTTTTAGATGCTTCAAAGCTGCTAAATGATATAAGGATTTAATTCTATCAGAATGTTCACCATTACGACTTATATTTAATAAACGTCTCCAAACTGCTCTTCTACATTTACTAATCCATCTACCGATTATAGGGCCCTGAAATCGACAGCGTTGAATAAATCCTATTACTGATAGTAAAAGATAATTTATTGTACGCGACTCACAAATGACCATGCATCTTCGTCTTCCAAATGTTGTTTCATGCGTTCTTCGTATGCGGGATCTTTAACATATAGATATTCAGGTCTCCCGCTGCGTTCTCTCTCTAAAGCGCCGACCGCTACTATTCTATCCAGATGCTTTTTAGTGCTTATTATTCCATAACCGCATATACAAGTTCTAAAAATAAACGAAAATCACATATAATTTATTAGCAATATCGAAATATTGAATGTCGCAATTTATAATGAAAAAATCATTTTTTTTTACATTCGCTATACAGTTTTATGTATGAAATTTTCTATAAAAGTTTAGAATAAAATTTTATCATAGATATTTTTTTTAATTATTTCATTGCGAATTTGAAATAAAATTTTAAAATTAATTCATTTTTGAAAAGCAATATTATAAATGAAATTTGAAAAATTAATTAATCTTCTGTTTAGCATATGACGCAAAAAATCAGCGATTAGAAAAATTCTAACATATAGTTAATTCGATTAAGCGCAACAAAGTATGAACGATAAAAGCATTATCAATTAAAAAAAGAGCGAATATGCATTGCAAAAAAAATACACGGTGGTGAAGAAAGCGGCGTGAGGAACATATTTAAGGAAGGCGACTGGTCCTCGGAGGCGCCAAGTCCACAGCAGACGACGTATCCGCGACGTCATCGGCGACAGACATTTGACATAAACCGATCAAAACAACTACATAACCTCAAATCACGCCACTTTTGACGTATTCCTATATCTATACGTAATTATGTGCAAAAATCACCAGTCGTTCTGAGTCATAACACGCGATTGTGCAACACGTTCGTTCTATTTTTCGATTTATTTTTGGGACACTCCTCTCCCATCGATCGACTCGTAAACGAACACCGAGTCCGTTTCTGATTTTTTTTAGCCGCCAGTTTCGTTTGAATATTGTTATAAAAATGTGCAAAACGACCGCAAATTTAAATAGCTCAGGGTCAAGACATTCGCTTCTTTTTATTTCTTTATCTGTTTAATCTTCCGTATTGTGTAATCAAACACAATGTTATATTTTTATTTTTAAGAAAATTCATTTTTATATTTATATTACAAAAAAATCTATATGTTTTCCCTTTTTTTAAAATATTTATATTTTTTTATTATACATAAAAAAATGTTTTTTTTTATTATAGTTAAATGATTAATGAAAATACTTTTATATTTAAAAGTTTTTTTTTATAAAATCAAAAATTATTGATATATATAATTATTTGATTAAAATAATTTTGATACCTGTATGTAATATATACTATTCATAAATTAATTTTTAATGTAATAATTATTTAAATTTAAAATGAATAAGTCGTTGTAATTCCTTATTTATTTTTAATTTTTATAAATCTTAACATAAATTGAATTTGTAAATAAACACAATAAATAATAAAAAAAATTAATTATAGTATTAAAGAGATAATTTCATGGTCTATAATAGTTTAATCCTCCTAAATGTCCTTCATCTCTAATTCGTTGGTTTTCCCTTCTTTCGACTTCTTTTCCGTCAATTCCCAAACCTAATCTTTCTATTAATTTTTCTCCTCTCACTCCATTGACTTCTTCCCAAAGGCTTCTTCGTTTTATTGAAATCTCGGGATCGAATGACCATTCGGTAATTTTATGTAATTCTGGTACACCTGCTATATTGAGTTGAATAAAATCCCTTATTCCTTCTAATTGAGCGTTAATTAAAACTAAATTTAACAGCACGACTGTTATCAATACCTAAAAAAATTAAGAGTACATTTAATAAAATGCTTATTATTCATAAATGGAATATAACATAAATATTAAAAAAAAATCAATGTTCATATTAATCACAACTGTTTTCAAATCAACCTCAAAGTTCGTAAAATACTAATTGATTTCAACATAATATTGTCAATGACAAATTAACACTATCGTTCAAATCAAATAAAATTTTTGGCAAGTTTTAATATCACGGCTGTATTCAATTATAAAAGAAACCAAAGTTCTCTCGGATCAAAATGCGTGTGAAATTTCAAGGTGTTTATGAAAATTTCGAGTAATAATTGACATTCATTATCGTTTTATTTCTTTTCTATGTTGAATATTATTTTTTAACATTGACATACTTTTTGTTTTTAAAATTTTATGTAAATGAATTAATGCAAAAAAAAAATGATAGTGATATAAATTATTAAACACTGCACTCAATAATAAATCTAAATATTCATATCAGAATCACAAGGATGTTTCAAAGTATATTATTTAACACGATTCAAATAATTTTCTTTTTGTTTCGTTTAATTATTATTAATGATTTTTCATCACCACCGATGAAATCGTTTATTTTTATAAACAGTTTATTACATAGTTAAATTATTAAATTTGTTATCATAACTCATATTTTTTTTATATACGGAAATTGCGATATACAAATGATAACAATTTTGTAAGTACACCTATTTAAATTGTATTAAATAATAATAAAATGATTATTAGTGAAATAAACTATATAAATTTTTAACGATTCGATTATTAGTAATCATTAAATTTATAAATTACATAATGGACAAATAACTGAAATTATCTGTATCTTTACACAAGAAAAATCGTACATGTACATAAAAATTAACACACACATATGCATACGTAATATTATGCTAAATTAAAAATATAGAATTAAACCATTTAAATTAAAATATTGTAGCCAGATACAGACTGGAATAATAAAATATAAAATAAATGATTTATATATTTTTACACTAATTGAAAATAAAAAATAATGAATATTTAGTATATCTTCAAAAATAAACGAAAGTAATTTTAGATTTTTATTATATTTTACATATTTCGATATATATCAAAATAAATTAGCACACTAATAAAAATAATAGAAAGTTTTAAAAAATAGACAAAAGAAAGAATAATGTTTTGAGTGGTAAGAAATTTATAAAAGACATTGAATCTACGTGACAAATAACACTACCACTTAAAACTTGTTCGTTAAAAATCAATTATTTATATTTCCAGTCACTAAAAATATAATTATTAATATATTCGTAATTGAAATATAAATTAAATTTATAATATTGCAATTAAAACACTTTCATAAGCACCGTGAAGCATGAATTCTTGTACGAAAACACGCAATTGCACAAATCGACGTCCAGTGCACTTTTCTATTCGTTACGTTAAACAAGTTATTACTTTATACTTTCAACACAATTTTCATTAAAAAATACATATAAAAAAACAACTTATTTTATTTTTTATAATCACACAATTAAAATTAAATTATTAATCAATCTTATTTATAATATTATAATAACAATAAATAAAATGAAACACTCACAAAATCATACGTTCTACTCATTTCGAACTATATATTTATGTCTATATTATTTATAGATTGTTTAGGTTTTTTTTTTTTTTTGTAAAATTAAATATCGGAAATCGGTTAAAATTTAACCGTCTATTATAGAGTTAAAATCGTTGCCGAGAGACATCGCCTCACCGCGAAGTCTCAATAGAAAATGGTTATCCGTCGGAGCGAGTCATTCGCGAACGCTGTAAGGCCGCACAATTACATAAGAAAAGTTACAAGTCTACCGACAATTACAAAATAATTACAATAAATATGTGTACCTGTGATTGAATAATTGCGTCGTTTGAAACATGTTCGATTCGATCGTTCGTCCTGCATTAATAAATACGTTGCGATGATAAGTCATATAATATAATGTATGCTAGTATAGGAAAAATCTTTTCGTTTCGAAAGTGCGACAAGAGTTTCTTTCCTTTTTGTCTTCTTTGGCGTTGATAACGGCATTTTGAAGGTTGTATATTTTAAAATGTACGTGATGTTTTTATTTTAGTTTTGAAACGCTTTTTCCTGTTGATCGATGTTTTACAATTTGTAGAATTAGTCAAAAAAAATATTGTATAACAAGGGAAATTTCCTATTTTATTGAAGAAATACAGTTTTTTAAATAACGTAAATGCTATGGATTAAAAAATACAAAGTATTTTTTCTCTCATAGAACTATAATAAATCAGAAATAAAAATATGAAGAGTTATCTTATTAAAATTGTATAAATTTTTCATAGTAAATTTTTTAAAGTCTGTCTTTTTTTCAAGTTACAAATCGTTAATTCAGTTTTTTGAAGTCCAGTTAAATAATTTATAATTAATTTCGAGATATACTTTTTTACTTTATTGCATTTTTATTCATTTAGAGTTAAAATATAAAAATCCTTTAATCGATTAATTATTAATAAATTATCAAATATAATTAATAATCATTGAAAACAAAAGAAATATATATATATATATATATATCATTACATAAAATTACAATTCATATGAAATTTTTATGTTAACTCTATAGCATTATTAACACATTAACCTTGATCATGAGGAAACCATTTAGAGTGCATTTAATGTGTTACTTTCATTTAAACCTAATATGTCCACTATTAAAAAGAAATTATTTTGTAACGACAGCAAAAAAAAAAATGATGCGTATTAAATTTCATTAAATTTAATCGTACAGTACACGCGAAAGAATTCAAATGGAAGGGAATAAAAACTCGTTCATATTTATAATATATTGATTTCAATTGCTATAAAGAAAAATAAAAATAAAAATAAGGATTGACGTCAGACTTATCATCGATCGTAAAAATTCAAACGTGAGTCAAAAAATTTTACAAATGAGTCAAGGTGATCTTGTAAAAAGATGATTGTTAATGTGATAATAAAAAATCGCATTATTTGCCTGAAATGAATGCAACATTATTGAATTATGTTGAATACATATTCGGTCGTGTTTTGTGATTATTTTTAATGGTCGTTTTTCGATTACAGTAGAAAGTTTTCCAATGAGTAACTCTTTGAAAACGATAGTTAAATCACTAGAAGGCGTCTCCGATCACCTGTTACGAATTTTCCGCATTTTTGTATCATACAAATTCGGTCGAGTTGTGATTGGGAAAAGAGAAATTCCTTTTTCAACTACTGACACAAAACATTGACCTTTGTTTATATATTAGCGTCAAACTTGTGAGTTTTTTTTAATATCAATTTTTCCAAAAAAAAAAAACTTCATTTAGTTATAATATTTCCATAAAAAATACGTTGACTTATTCTAATGTTTTAAATTAAAAACACATTAAATATTTTTTACTAATACAGTATTCAATAACATTTTTCCTTTTAGTTATTATAATATATGTGCAAATCATTGCTGATTTGTTTTTTACATAAAACTGGTGCTTTAAAAAGTATTTTGTTCGCAGTTCTTTTTTGTTCATTCGGTTTTTTTAATCAATTTATTGTATCACAATGTTTTAGAGTATTTGTCAATTCTTGAAAAGTATTTAAACAGTTAATCATGTTTACTATATTTAACATTTATATGATAATATTTATTTAACATTTTATTATCAAATTCCAAATAGGCCAAAAATATATATTTTATTATTAAAAACTGCAACAACGAAAATTATCGATAAGGAAAACAAATAAAGATTAAATATTTTATAAATATACTTCTTTGAAAAATATTTGTTCTATTATGAATATAAAAATATCTATAATTTAACTCAACCATTAATTTAAAACATGATTAAAATATATTTTTAATTAACATATTTTTTTGAAAAAAAAAGTCAAAGTACATTACACTACTGTGAAAAAAAATTAAGGCGAAATTGTCATTTAAAATTCAAAAGGTTTAATTTTTTATGAGTTACACGTGTTTTTTACGACTCTTGGTTCCTTTATCACGAGAATGCATTATACTACATTGGTTCTTCGCAACTTTTTAACAAAACCTCGACTCATATCGTTCCGCAACCACCGTATTCGCCTTTTTTCCCCAGTGCGATTTCTGGCTATTCAGCAAACTCAAAAGCCAAAACTCAAAAGAAGAGATAAAAACCGAATCGAAGAAGGTCTTGAAGACTATAACCGGAAAAAGACTATTCCGATTGTTTCGAAGACTTGAAAAAGTGTTGGCAAAAGTGCGTTTTATCGGACGGAGATTATTTTGAAGGGGATGTAATTGATTTGGAAGAATAAATAAAGAATTTACATTTTATAAATGGATTCACCTTACTTTTTGATCACAGTATTATATCTTTAGAAAGAAAATTTTTTACTAACATTTTTTTATATTATTTTTTATTTTTTAGACATTAGCGTATATGATGTAAATAAATAAAGTTCTACCTAATAATATTCTAAATCTGCAAATAACAAATTTACAACATGAAAATAAAATAACTACTATTCATAATGACTGACGATATGTAAATAAATAATTTGTAATGAGTTTCAAAGTTGACTATTATCTAATTTTATGTCAGTTAGCAATATTATGAAATAATATGAAACATTTGAAAATTAAGATTACAATCTTTTAAATTTGAATTTTCGATGATCTTCAAACAAATAAGAGAATACATAATATTCAAATATTATATGTTTTATAAGTGAATTTAATATTATACACATGTGAAATTTCACATGTAAATATAGAAAATTTTATTTCATAATTTACATCAAATATATTATCATAAAACGATGCATTGTAAATATTATATGATAATTTTGTTGAAAATCTACAGGTTTTAAAAGCGACGTAGATGAATTTAAATGCAAAACGTCGTTGGCATATACAAACTACTTTATGGACGGAGAAAGTACAAAGAATATGCATAAGGTTCGATTTTTTTTGAAGAACTTGCTTGGGCTCTGTAATTAATAAAATGTATTGTGTAATGATTTTTATTATTTTTTTAATCACTTTAAATATATACGAATATAACATATTATTAAGGACCGTCACGATCAACATTGAAAATATATTAAAAATAATTTTAAATATTTAATAATAGTTATATAAACGATTCAATAACGTTAATTAATAACTAGTATTTAAATGAATAACATTTTAAAACTAGTATTATTTATAGTACTATCATAAAGCTTTCACTCCTTATGTCTTAAGTTTTAGAAAAAAAATATGATGACACATCAATGAATAAGTTATAAAAGTACGACGGCAGATAATTTTGTCCAAGTTTTTATTTACAGTTACTTGTTCAGTTTCATAAAGACCTTTCTCAATAAGATTACCAATCTAGTCGATTCATCTGATAACTTATTGAATGTGTGAATATGACTACGTTTTTTCAATTAAGTTTGCTAATATCAACAACAATTGTGAAAAGTTAATATCAACATCAATTGTGAAAAGTTTTATTGCTATTAATAAATTACAAAGAAAAGGGTAGAATTTAAAGATGCAAATGGAGCATACTTTAAATATTTTTTAAGCATTTAAGGTTGTTTAATTATCACATAAAAGCATGGAGTCATATTCACACATTCAATATATAAATTTATTGCTTGAAAAAAGTTATAAATATTTACTATATATTAAATAGAATGATATATATATATATATATATATATATATATATATATATATATATATATATATACATACATACTAGTTGAAATGTAAATAAAATTGTTATACATTCTTTATACCAGCTCCAAACCAGTATTATGAAAGGGTATACTGCAGTATCTAGCATATACTATAAATAAAAATATGGTAAACGAATCTTAATATGAGTTTTTGTTTAATGATTTTAAGTAAAATTTATCGTACCTGATCTCGAAAACATACGCACGATTGCACGTAAGTTGGAAACCAGAGTGGTTCTTGTGCAATTTATCGCATTTATAAAATTTCTTCATAAAATCGACCTTCACTCGATTCTTTAGTAGGTCGTTTCTGCAGTTGATGATTAATTTGCTATTTTTCACTTTCTTTTTATTATACGGATCTCATGTTTTATTATATGAAAATCATACGAATAAATTTATAAAATTTATTATATTGAGCGGAATCAAAGAAATATCACTAGAATATCTAATATAACAATCTCAACTTTCACGTTGACGATTTTTTTTTTACATTTTTATGCAAGGTAAAAGTGATCAAAGCCCTTTCAAAATATGCTATTAATCGATGTCGATAATATGACAATAATCTATTATGACATTCGATATAATAACCAGGATGTGAAAATTTACATATTAAATAAAATTCATCACGTTCTTTTTGTCACGTAGAAATGTTTTGCAATAAAAACTACATTGATAAACTGACGACAAAAATTTTAATTAAAAATAAATCGCTAGTGATTCGCAATCTTTAGATATCGAATAACGTTGATAGGATTAGTATCGTTTTATAAAAAATAAATTAGTTTTAAAAATGTGATTCTTCTTATTATTGGTCTATATCTAAATGATCTAGCCTGTTCTAACATAAATATACAACTTTATTAGTTCTTGACCACTAATGTGCAGTTATTACTTATATTAAATATTATATATCTAATTGAAAATTAGTTTTTCATTGGTTTCTCTAGGTAAATGTTAACTATTATTATCTAAACAGTAACCAATTTCAATATAAATTTCATTGGTGCATAACTTCTGTAGTAGTTTATTGGTTATCTCTTGGTCAAGTAATTTTCACCGTCTCTTCTTTCAAAGATCGAAACAAATTTAATCAGTGTTTAAGGCCCAAGTTAAGTATCAAAAATTTCCCATCCAAATCATTTTAATTTTTACTAAGTCATCAAAGATGTGTGATCTGGCGTTATGATGGGAGACAACACTTTTTATATTGATCAACTTTGATATTTTTAAATTATTTATTGTAACCTGGTTATTTGCTCACAGTAAAAGTTAGAATCAATCATTCGATGAACAATTATAAACTCATAATATAGGATTTTATCCAATATAATCACACACACAACGTAACCTTGTAGTTAATTGCTTATAATCCTTAACAATTTATTATTAAGTTTGTATATCGATTCTTCATTTCTTTTTCATAGTAAACAAGTAAACTTTTATCATATTGTTCATATTCAGTTAAAAACTGAATATGAACAACATGATATATTTTATATAGAAAAAATGTAAATCAATTAATTAGCAATTTTTATTTTGATACATTTTAAATTTTATTAATTATTTTATGAAAATATTGAAATTTGCATATTCAAAACAATTCATATTAATAAAATATCGCATTCGTAAACTTAATCAATATTTTCCGAAAGTACGTCATTTTAATACAGCAAATAATTTACTTTGTAAAATATTATAAGAAATACTCAAAATAGAAAAATTAGTTTATTACATTATTTATTTGTAACTGTCATTTTTAATCTAAAAAATAGTAATTATATCTGAAAATTTTTAATTAATATGATCAGAATGCAGAAGTTAAGTCTGCCAAATAACAAAATAAAAAGTGATATGTTTTAAAATAATTTAGTAGAATAAATAAAAAAAACCTGTTTAGAAAACTTCCAGAAAAAAATTCCTTATAAATTACATTTTATCAAAATACAAAATAATCATAAAACTCTTTGTAATATATTCAAGTATTATATAAAATTTTTAGCACATCTATTGTGATTACGCTGCACCAAATTTTTTGAGTTGATCTATCGAATATCCAGCACCGAGAGCACGTACTAATTTTTCACCTCTGAAACCATATTTCTGTTGAAACGGTCCTTTTAATTTGTCTGATTGATAAGGATCGAATGGAATTTTAAGCACTTTTGTATAGCGTGGATCACCAACTAACAAATTTCTTCCTATACGTAGGTAACGGCCAATACCAAAAAAGTCAAGTTTAGACAGAGTTATGAACGATGAAGTCGTTTGTAAGAAGATTACGATGAAAAACATCTGAAATAATTTCCAAACCAGTAATAGTTTTTTTTCAATAAATATAGTTAGTTACTTTAATGTTCATTTAGTGTTAGGTAATACTTCAAATAAATTTAACATGACTTACACTGAATATTTTCATTGCAAATTAAATACAAACACTTATGGGTTCTATAATGTTTATAACTCAAATTACTGTTAAGTACTGAGAGTATTAATGAAACTTAAAAGTGAAATCGTCTATTTTAGTATGCAGTAAGGATATTGGACTATTGCATGTTACAATGGTTTCGTAATATTATAGAATTACGTTTTGGTGACGAACATGCATAATAGGACATTTTTTTTTGATTATGAAAGAAATATTAAATCGCTTAACATCCTTTTCCTAGTTAAAACGTAAGTAAAAATAAAAAAAAACATATAAAATGTTACAAAGATAATACTGTAACAGAGCTTCTTGTAAATAAAACATTAATAAATGGATGTGATTTTTATTAAAATAAATATTAAGCTATATTATAAATATAAAATTCAGTATATTACCTCTAATTTTAAAAACATTTTTAAATGTCAATTAATTATAATATATAACAAAATTTACACAAGAAAGATATAAATCCTCACTGATATTTCGATATTTTTATTGCTAGAAATGCAGTGAATAAAAATTATATTTAAATTACAAGAAATATAAAATAATTACATACTTGGGTGACACATTCAATTCATATATCAATTTTGATATAAATATATATTATAAAATACTACTTTTAAAGAAAAAAAATATGAAATAAACACATACTAAAGATATCATTATTTATTGCATTATTTGAAAAAATAATGTTGCATTACAGTTTATAGATAATATTAATATGGATTTTGATTACAAATTTCATTTTACATTTTCAATACATATTCAATAAACACATTTTTTTCTATAATCAAATGAAATCCGATTTTATGATATTAATAGTAATTCGATACAATATATATATATTTGGTTTTAAAATTATATACAACGACAGAAATAATTGCATAAAGCTGTATGATGAACTTAGGCACTAAAGCATACATGTATAAAATGTATGGGATAATTTATTATACAAATCTAGTAATTGCCAAATTTTACGTTGACCACATTTTCAATTGCTTCATAACCTCATCATCGTCGCTAATTTCTTTAGCTTCTGTAAAAAATAAATAATGCTATCATTATAATCATATTACTTAATAAATTTTAATAACAAATATGTATTTTCTTGTTTAAATTATAATAACAAAATTATACTGTATATTTTTAGTAAAATCATATTAATTAGGAATACTTACTTGTCTTGCTGGCAGCTGGTCTATCTGCCAATTCGCCTGCAGGAACATCTGGAAGTTCATCAGTTTCGCCAACACCAAGTAATTCTTTATCAAGTTCCTCCTAAAAAGAAAACATTGGTAATATATAATTTAAATATTATAATTTTTCCTAATATAACAAAAAAGTACTTGTTCTAGTTCTTCTAGTTCCTTTTCTAGTTCATCTTCATCAATATCTTGACCAAATGCAACTGGATTACTAATGGCATCACTAATTTCTTTAGCTACATCTTGTTGTTCTGCTATATCATCCATCATATCATGAACTTTATCTACATCCCTATAAAATATAAAGAATAATTTTATGAAATGTCACACACACATTTATATATATATATATATATATATATATATATATATATATATATATGTGTGTGTGTGTGTGTGTGTGCGCTTGTGTGTATGGCAATAAATTATCATACATGTGTTTGTGAGCAGCTTTAAGAGCATCAGCTGCATTTTTCATGGTAGTTAAAACTGCAGTGTTCGTATTAGCAGATTCTAGTGCTTCTCGTTGCATTTCTATAGTACTAAGAGTTCCATCTATTTGTTGTAATTGTTTTTCATAACGTTTTTTCCTTTTCAAAGCTTGAATTGCAGCTAAAAGAAAAATATAATTATAAGAACTTTTCACATAAATAGAATGTAGAAAAAAATAATATTACGATATAATTCTTTGTAATAAATATCATTATATTAATAAAATTAGTCTAGTTTTCTAAAGCTATAATTTATATTCTTTTGAAATAACAATTATTATAAAACTTGTGTATACATTTTTAATCCCATTTTTTATTTTTGTAATTAAAAAACCAAAGAATATAGTAACAAATATTAAAATCGTAATTCTCTTTTTTAGTTATTCAATCCATAATACTGGTAGTTTTTGCATCCTTTTTCAATAATTTAATATTTTTTTTATCGTTTTCTTTATTTAATTAAAAAATATTTTTAGAACTATTCATAATAAAAACTATTTTCAAATCATATAAATAGACGAGTCTTGAAGAGATTTAAATTGATTAAATATTAATGTAATCAATCAGTATAAGGGTTTATAATTTGTATTAAATTTTGTCATCGATTCGATTTTAGCTATTATATATATATATATATATATATATATATATATATATATATATATATATATATATATATATATATATATATATATATATATATATATATATATATTAGTATTTAATAAAGAAATGCGATGTCTTTGGAACGTCTAACAAATAATGACATTCACTCTAATATAAGATATACAATAAATAAAAATAGAAAACGTTTAACGCTAACTATGGTAATTCATTAAAACCTTTATTATTATAGAATATGGATAAATAATAAAAATGTTCAAAAATGCCGCACAAAAGTAGAAGTAACTTTTAACCGGATAGTTTGGGAATCGTTCGCAATTAAAAGAAAAATCAAGCACAATTTTTACATTTAAAGTTTACGGTATCGGTATTTTGCAAAAACGCTATTTTAATTCGCGCAAAGCTAAAAAGTTAACGCTCGAAAGCTGTTAACGACGATGACGACTAAAAAAATTATTTTTTATTAGTTTGCTTATTTCGCGTTTCGAGAATATTCCTTAGTTTAGTAATAGTATAAATATAGCGAGCCCGCGATCTTCGTTCCCTTTAACGCTATCTTTGAGAATTATTAATACGCAAGAACGTCAAACGCGGTGTCGCTTTCTTTAAATAACGTTTGGCCAATTCTAGAGGGGCGCTCTGATATTTTTTTCTACACGGAGAAATCGTGAATAAGAAAAAAATTTGGAAAATGCGGAATTACCTCGCTTATTTTTGGAGGCGTTCTTCTTGGCCGTCTGTATTTCGAGGTCGATCTTCTTTTCGAGAAAGTCTTGCTTCTTAACGAGCATGTCTTCGGTCTCCCGAAGTTTTTGGATGGCCTCGCTGGTCGTCGGAGCGGCGGCCTCCTTCTTGCCGCCGAACATCTTCGTGAGGAAACTCATTTTTCGTCGATCGCACTTCCACCGTCGATCGAGTCCGCGATGCGTCACCGCCGCCCGACACTAGCATCTGTCATGCACCGCTACCAACCTCAAATCTCCAATATCTCAAATCTCTTAAAGAAAATGCAATGTTAAAAATCTTATTATTATTTTTTTTATTATAATAAACGATATTTAAATTTAATTATAATATAAAATATGCGTTTTTAAAATTATAGTCGATCGTTCGCGCAAATAAAAGTTGAATAGAAACGATTGGCAACACTGGACAGTTTGACGTTTCACCGAAACTTCGGTGGTTACTTTATTATTATTATTTTGATTTGTTAACCGTTTTCCTCCCGAACTTTGATATCGTATCGACGATGGAAAAAAGAATTATAGAACATATTAAACGTTTAGGATGCGCCTCGAGCGAGCAGATTTCGTTAGCTTATCGAGTGTACGTAGAACTGCTGGACGTTAAATCGATGCACGATATACGCTTTATGTATAATGAAAATTTGCAAAGGGTGTATTTATGCGCTAAACCTTCAAAAAATTCGCCTCCTCATATATTTGTGCCGATTTCGACGTCCGATCCCGTGCGCATGAACGAAATAGAAAATTTGCAAAACGATTTATGTGCCGATTCGCCGCAAAAATCGGTAACTTTAGCGTGCGTGGAAGGCGATTCCGCGGTAGCGTTTTACGCTTTTACAAAAAATTTAATTAATCCGCAGAATTCGGAACCGTTTACGAGACAAAAATCGAGAGAAGAAAGAAAAGATTTCTTAGAAAGAGAAATTAAGAAAAATAAACGTCTCTTAGTCGAGGAGGCTTATAAAAAAAGTATGGTCGACTTGTAAAAGTTTTGGTTCCGTTAAATTATTCTTGCAAATTTCCTTGCGGTGTGATAAATTTTTATTGACAATTGAATTTTATAAACTTTCTATGTATGTACATAATTATAAGTTAAACCAAACCAAATGCGGTTAGTACTAACGTAATTTGTAATCGAGATAATAATCACTGACCGACAACTTGGAAGTTTTTACAAAAATGTGTTGTATTTCAATTATAATAAATAAATTATTTAACTTATTATTGATAATCGTATTTTAATATATATACGTGCATTATGTTTGTATACATAAACGTACATTTTCATATTTGTTTTATGGATCAGTCAGTTATTAATCAAAACTTCTTTTTTGTTTTAATTTAATTTATTTCAATATAAAAGGTACAAAAATAAATTACACAATATTAAATAACTTAAAGTTAAAAGTCCTCTAATAAAACATAAAATAACAATGTAGTATTATAACTTCAGTTCGTGTGTTTGGAAGTTGCGTTAAAAAAAGATAAAGATATTTCTTTAGTCTCCATTTTTACATAAATGACAAAATATAATAGAAAGGAATTACTGTGATAACTTAAATTATGACTAATGTTCTGTGTCAAATTAATTACCAATATGACACATAAAAAGAGTATAGATATTTCATAAATGAAAATGTCTTATTTTCCATCTTAAGAATCTTTTATGTTTATTTTATATACAAATCAATATCTCACTACTGATAATTACCCAAAAATATATCGATTTCTATTTTAATATACCATATATTAAAATAACATTCGAACAACGTTCACTTTAAAATGTTGATATAAAAATTTAATAACGAAATAATATCCTTATTATAAATGTAGGGAATGTTTTTAAAAATATGTAATAATCTCAGAAAATCAATTTTTAAATAGATTTGGTGATTTTTTTCGATATTAGTTTCTTATATATTTTCACAAAATATATTTATTCAATTGATCTCATCATATTACATTAATAATATTAATATGTACACTGTGGCCACTTATTATTCTTAAATTAATATCTATAAGTTCTTAATTTTCTTCAGGTCTTGCTTTTTTGTTTTTATACATTTACCCCTATAACAAATTTCAGTTTCGTGCGATATTTCTGTTGACATTGATGTGCTTATTATATTCTTTGGATCCCAAAAATTTGCTTCTGACGTGCTCTCAACGGCTTCACTTTTTGGAATTATTTTAATATTATTTTCTTGTAAAACATCTGAAATGATTGTGGTTTGAGGTATAATTGTCGTGTCTCTTATATAATTGTTAGTATTTTCATTAGGAAAATCCATAGGATTCTCAGTTGTTTCTTGGTTCTCTGATATTTCAGTCGGATTTTCTATAGGAATGTCTGTTGTTGTTGTTTGAATACTTGATTGTTCTTGGGTAATTTCAGTGATAAAAGATTTTTGAGTGAAATTCTCTTTTGTTTTATTTAATATTTTCTCTAAAGATCCAACCACATTCTGAGTAGTTATATCAATTTCAGTTGTAACATCATATAATTCATCGTTTTGATTATTTTCTAGGATATTAGATGATTTGATGTTATCATCAGTGTTGTCAGTTTTAATTTCAGGTGTTAATGTAGCATCATCGTATTCCATCATTATATCTACATTTGGTGAACTAATTGTAAGATCCATATTACCTTGATTTTTATCAATATCTGTGACTAAGTCTGAATCTAATACGCTAGATACAGTTGTGATTTCTGCATCCTCATTATTTAATGAAGTAACAGTACTTATAATACCGGCATTAAAGTCTTCGGGTATTTTTAAACTTTCTGAGTTTTTCAAAATTTTTTGATCTTCTTTTTCACGTTTATTTACAAGATCATTTCCAGAATTTCCGTAAAATTGACTTTCTGCTGCTTGAAAAACATCTTTATTTACTGGTCGTACTTTTACTCGACGCCAAACACCTCTTCGTCTTGCTTGCCTTTCAGTACTTGCTTCCTGAAAAAATAAGAAGAAAGATAATTATTATATTTAAATTTATTTTAAGTAAAATAATATTATATTAGATTTATTTACTCTGTTTTCAGTAGTAGTGGAAAATACTCTATCTTGTGCCTCATTTTCATTAAATGCATTTGATTGACGAATATTTCCTGGTCGTCTATAAAGTTTCTGTATATCGGTATTCATTACCTTATCGGTATACTCATTATTAATACTTTCTGATTCATAATGTTTATTTATATTTTCTGGTGGTATTTCACCGATTTCCCCATTTTCATGTTTCGTTATTTTTCTTTCATAATCTTCATATTCATTTTCATCTTGTTGTTCCAAATTTCTCATTACTTCTTCCAAAACACTTTCGAATGTAGACATACCATCGCTTTTTGTACTTTCAGATGAGGTATCAAACAATGATGTAAATAAGTCTGTTGGTGTACTAGGTGATATTTTTTCATTTAACTTATTACTTGCTGGTGTTACTGTTAATAATATATCGTCGTAAGGATTTCCAGCAGTTATAATATCGTTCTGTTCTGTATTTTCTTCTGTTAATGGTAATTTTGTACCATATTCCATATCTTCAGACTTTATTCCATTAGCTATTAAATTAGGATTAAAGATTGGTTGAAATGAATTTTGAGAAAGTTTAGGTGACCAGTAACTTTCAGCTTTACCATCTTCAAGATTATATTGTTTTTCTTTATCATCTTTACTTACATATTCAACATATTCCGGTCTATTTATTGAATCGTAAGAAGTTTGATCTTCAACTTCTTGGGAGTTTCTTTCATTAAATGTTGGACGTTTGTAATATTTTTGAGTCGGTTGTCGACTTCTACTCGAATATTTATGTGTTCTTTCTGTTATTCTTTGATATTTTTCAGTGGTCACTGGTTGATATTCTGATTGATTAGGTTTTTCAGTGGTCGTTGTTGTTGGTCTTGTACGAAGACGTCCACGAACTCTAACTCGTTTATTTTGTTGATTGTCATTTGATGTTTTTTCTTCAGATGGAGTTGTTGTAATTATATTACTACTTTGCGTCGGCTTAACTGGACGTCTTCGAACAAAATTATTCCTTCTAGTTGTTATTTCATTATTATCTATTGAAGACGATTCTTCTATTGGTTTAGCTGAAGTTAGTTCTGGCATATATACAGGATATTTGAAAGTTGTAGATCTGATATCTGAATGTAATTGTCTTCTACTTGATTTTAATTCTGCTTCTATTTCTTCGATTTTCATTGTCGTGCGTCTTCTATCAAAAGCAGGTCGATATGTCACAGGTTGTAATTTAACAGATGATCGACGTGTAAACTCATATGTTGACTCAGTAACTTCTTCAGCTTTGATATTAGATTCTGATGGAGAATTTGCATTATTATTATCTGCGATTTTACTGTCTTGAGGAGTCTTGGTTCGAGATTTCAACTTACTTCTAAATCGAGCAATAGGTAAATCTATAGATAACGGTGTAGGTTTATTTTGTGTTTCTTTAATATTGTCATTCGTAATTTTTATATTTGCTTCTGTTACTAATTTATTATCGTACTTGTTGCTTGAGAAATCTTGTGTCACTGCTATATTATCATAATTAATAGTTGGATTGATATCTGTTTTTTCAGTTGAAATTTCTTTACTATTTACATAAATTTCTGGCGCTAAAGTACTGCCTCCTTGTTCATTGCTTATATCTACATACGATTCAGATTGAGTCAAGAATTTTTGTTGTTCTCCTTGGAAAATTGGTTGATTTTCATAACGTTCAGATGAAGATTCGAATTGTTGAACATCAACTGGTTTTTTGGTACTACCTGTTGTTTCGTAAATTCTAATTTTACCATTTGTAAGATCCACACTATCATCAATAGGTGATGAGGTTGAAGTATGAATTTCTAGTACACTCATTCTTTCTGTTAAGGTTACAGGATAATTTTGATGTAAAACATCTCTTTGATATGCTATACTATCGTCTTCTTTGTTCTTTTTTTGTTTTTTAACATAATCGGTATTTTCATAATTATCTGATATTTTAAAATGAGTTTTACCCCTAGATCTTAAACGTTGATTTCGTGATGCAGCTGATGTTATTGGTAATGAATTTTCGGTTGTAGTTTTTCCTTCGTTATCATGTCTACTACGATAAGGTGAATATTTATTAGTTTTAACGTTTTCTACTTTATCTTTCTTTAGAACATCAGTGTTTGGTTCAGAAGTAGAGGATTCAGAATTTGAAAATTTGTTACTTTCGATTCTAGATCTGTAAGTACTTGGTCGTCTTGGTGTTCTGCGTGTGGTGGTTTTAGTTGGTTCATTGTTTTCAGGTTTTGATGTTGCGTATCTTGGTCTTCCTCGAAGATGAATTGGTCTTCTTGTTATAGTTTTTGGTGACGGTGCAGGTGTAGTAGTTGTTGTCGTTGTAGATGTTGTCGTTGTCGTCGCTGTAGATGTAACGATTTCATTGGTAATTGGATTTTCTGTTTGATATTGTATAATGTGTTCATTATTATCAAGTTGGCTGCCTCCCGAAGGTATAGGATACTGATTGAAAGTTATTGGATATTTTTCTTCCGTTTCTTGATTGTAATTAAAATTAGTTTGTGAGTACGGTTCGTTGGAAATTGAGGATGATTCATATTCTATAGGCTTTTGTGAAGTGCTTTGAACAAAATATGGTATTGGTGAGAAATCACTTATTGTTGAATAACGTGTGTTTTCCAATAATGATGTTTTCTTGTTATATACTTGTTCATCGTCTACGTTTTGACGTATAGGTTCTGTACTATATTCTTTCACTTCATTTGTTTTTGTAGTTTTAATTTCATTAGATTTAAAAATATTCGATTGGAATGCTTGATTAATGGTATAAGGATTTTCTGGTTGGAAAGGTAAAGGTGATGCAGTTGTTGGGATTGGTGTCGTTTGTATATTTTCAGTACTGAATTCTTTTACTGTTGTACTGGTTTTTAATTTATTCACTGGTGAATCAATGGCTGCATTAGTAATATAATGTCCGCGATATTGGTTATAATTAGGAGACGTTAAAACTTTTGGAGTTGTTATAGGAGTACTATATTCTGGACTTGAAAAACTGAAATAGCTAACAGTGGGTTTTGAAGGAGTTGTTGAAAAATACGAAGTTAAAGGTGGTTTAGAAGAATTTAAAGTATTTTCAGGTCTTTTACTAGATGGCATTGGTCGGAATGTGTTAAGTGATTGTGAATCGAATAATGAAAATGAATTAAATGGTGATGATGTACTTTGAGATAAGGTTGTTGGATTTGGCGTAGCAGTTGGGAAATAATTAAATGTACTAGGTTTTTGGGTATAAAAATCAGAAATGGTTGAATGGAAAGATTCTGTGGAAGGATTCTGCTGGAAAGTATTAAAAGGTTTAAAAGTATTAAAAATGTTATTTGTTGATGGTGTTGAACCTAAATTTTGAGGTTCACTCATAAATCTATTAACTATAACAGATCCCACATGCGGAGCTGGGAATGGAATTTTTGCAAATCCCTCTGGAGCTTTATAACTTAAGGGAGCCACGAAAAATGGCAATTCATCTATTTTTCGTTGAATTCTAGTTCCATCAACGTTGGATAAATAAGGTAGATCAAATTTGATATAGTTTTCAGGTATTCTTATATTATTTGGTCCCACAAATACATCTGGAGAATCTGGACCAATATTATCCAGAACAGAAATTGTTTTAGCATTTTTAAGTACCCCAAGAATATCTGTCAATTTTGTTTTTTCTTGAGATTTTTGTTGCATGTAAACAGCAAGTGGTGGTTGATGCGCTTTTAATTTTTTCGATCTTGGAGTTGTTATAACTGGTTGAGGATAAATACTTTGAGTGAATGGATAAATTGACGTAGACGAAAATTGATATTTGGGTTGACGTTCAAATTGATTTTGTTTAAGTTTTCCTTGTAAATTTTGAGCATTGAATGCTTGTTGAATTAATTCTTGATGAATATTTTGCAACTGAGTTTGTTGTCGTGGTGCATAATTTGGAGTAGTTGATGCGTATAATTGATTATTGATTTGTCCAGGAGAACCAATGGAATCTCTAATTGCTTCATGTTTTAAAGCATTTTTCAGAAATTGCTTGTTATTGGAATATTTTCCATTTTGTAACGTTTCTAATGGAACATAAAGTAATTGTACTTCTTCTTTTTCTACAGTTGTTGTGGTTGCTTTTGTAGGTGCTGAACTAATAATTGACGATCTTTCAGTTGCCCTTTGAGTAGTTGTTGGAATAGTTTTTCCGACAAGCTCTTGTTTGGTGGTAGGTTTCTTTTTGGAAAAGAACTGATAATCAAATGTAGTATTTTCTAATTTATACCCGTCAACATACTGAGTTCCTTCTTGTTTAAATGGTTTTTGTTGTGTTGAAAATGTATTTTTAGATTGACTATATAATTGATTGTTAATATTAATAGGATGCTGTTGCACAATTTGTGATGACAATGATGGTTGTTGAACTTGTGGAAATTGCTGAACATTAAATTGCGGTCCTCGTACTGGTGGTACAAATGCATGTGCAAGTGGATTATATTGAGGATTCGTTAACGCCAACTGAACAAATTGTTGATTTGCTGAAGTTTGTTGATTGACAAAACTTTGTCCAGCAGGTAATGCTTGTAGATATAACTGTCTTGGACCTTCTTGTGGTATATAATCATTCGGTGAAGATTCGGCTGGAAAGAAACTCGATTGAAACGGAGCCGGCTGACCAAGAATTCTAGAAGAAATTTGTCTTTTATTTGAAGCTGATGAAGGTTGAACTGGTACCCAGTCTTCTACATTTCTATTTGTCAGTTGTCTGGACCATCTGCCGGAAGTTCTTTCTTCGTCGACTGCCGAAACGAGAAGAAGAATGGTGCTGAGCGTAATCAAATAAATATTTATAGACATCTGAAAAAATAACAAAATAATTTAATATTGGCAACACATTATCTAAATGTAAATAAACTTTACTTATGTAATTACTAATAATTTATGGATGAATTCTTATGAGTTGTTCAATATTATATGCTAATTTTATAAAAGACTATAAGGAAATGCGTGTTGTACCGACGCCCATGGAATAACTTCCGTATTCAGTAAGTATAAAAGCAACATCATCTCCAATTTAAATAATAAGGGCAACGTTCCAAAGAATGCTTTCATTCATAATAATTTCACTCTCGTTTACATGAGTGGTTTTTGCATACAAAACTCGAAACGATTTACAGACGAAAATCTAAAGATCGTTATTAACTTGAATATGTAATGTAATAACCGTTGCTATTAATTGAAAAAATACATTTTTCGAAACAACAATTAATACAACAATTTTGATATAAAATTTATAATAATTATTTTGAAAATTGCAAATTACAGTGTAACATAATTCCTACGATTGTTATAAAACTATTTATATATCAAATACTGATGAAAAAAGTTTAAAAAATATGTTATATTTTATTTATCAAAGAAAATTATATTTTTTCAGCATATATTTTTATGTAATAGAATTAATTTATATTTTGTATTAAAGTTTAATCGTTTAATAATATTAATATTATACTATATATTTAAAAATAATTATCGTTAATACGGAAGCATATATTGGATGATGGAAGTACTAATTTTGATACGTTGATCTGTATCGAGATGCTGTCGATGTTACACCATGATCAGCTCACCGTGAAGACACTGTTAAAAATTTACGCTTCAGAAATTATCTTCATTGGCTTATATGGTGATTGGATATGTGTTACATTACACAGGTAGTTGTAAGCGTTTTCATCTTGTTTAGAAGTATTTGCAATCTCGTTATGCATTTCAAAAATTACAGATTCTGGAATCTAGCACAATAGTTCTGAATCAAGACTTACACATCTCTGAAGGAAAACCGGGTAATATATTATATAAAATTAATTGACTTTTAGTTTATATTAAAATAAGGATGAAATTGTTTAAAAGTAATAAGTATTTATGATTCATCTAATATAAAAGAAATATGATAAAACTCTGTGTAGAAATTTTCAAAGCAGTTAACTACATCTCTATAATAATATTAACTAACTTAATATTAAAAATTGAACTATAAATCAATGTTCAATAGATCGATTGAAATGTCAGTTAATTTTATTTATTTTTTATATCTAATATTGAAACATATTATTAGTTTGTTATTCTAAATATTAAAAAAACAATGAGAATTTTGAATATTATATGTTAATAGCAATATTGTTTAAAATAAGAATATCAAATCAATTAATCAAAATATTTTATTCAGAGTACGATTTTAATAATATCTAATAAATTTTGATATGGAAAAATAATTTAGATCTCATGGGAATTTGTTGCATACATATATTTAAAAAAAAATTGTATTTTATTATGATGACCATGATACATTATTCTTCAGAATCATTATCATTCTATCGATAATGGATAATAATATTTTCTTTAATATATTTTATAAAGCTCAATTTTAACCGTTTGCTTTTATATACACAATATAAATTTTGAAAGTATATAAAATCCATAAAAATAAGATAAACAGTAAAAATCCTATGAAAGTCTATTACTCTTTTTTTGGATAATATTACACTAATATCCGGTGTGAACAAGCATTGTTGTAAATTTACAAGGGGGAAAAAAAAAAGAAAAGATCGGACACATTTTAATGAAAGATCGAAATGTATTAACACTGCCTGTTTAATACGTTTTGCTTTCAGAGAAACTTAAGTTTCACTCGAACGCACGTTATTTGAACAATCGCGTTATTAAGTTTCCTTGGGTGCTTTCACCAATTTTCGTCATTACCGTTCGACAATAGCAATAAAACAAATCGAAAACGTAATTAGATATCGTATTTTATCCACAACTATATAGCCTTTTATATTTATATCTGTAAATAAATGATTGGCGCCGCCGGTTTCAAAACAGAGTTTAAAATAGAAACGGTACCGAAATCGAAATTCAATGGATCTTCGCACTAGTCGGATCTTTTTTTTTATGAAATTTATGGATACGGTCAATGATGAACTATAAATTTTATTGAACGAACATTTTTCAAAACGTCCGAGCGGCAAAATCAGAGAAAAAAAAATATATATATGTATATATTCGTTAATAATAATGATCGAGGTGTGGCTTCTTGGAGTGAAAGGTTTCCAAAAATTTCGACAACAGGTTTAAGCTAAAAAAGGTATTCGAAGATAATTCTTGCTCCAAAAATCACCCGTATATATTTATGAGAAAAATTTCATTTTTTTTTCTCTTATCACTTTTGAATTTTTTTGTTTAATACGGGATTCATATGAGAAAATAATTAATGCGATCATTTATTATGGAGAAAATGAGTTTCGCCGTAACATAAATGAATTATTTTACGATGAAAAGACGATGCGATAATTGATATTTAAATGCCAAATATTTTTTTAGAAATTAGATAAATTATGAATTTTTATATTTTAAGTAATATAATTTTATTTTTATCACGTCACATTTATGTTTTTTTTTTCATTTTAAATATTATATTTACTAATATTTAGATATGAAATGAAAATATAGCTTTTAATGTAATTCTTATTAATCAATTATTATAATTTATCATACATTGCTATTATTAGAAAACTGATTGCAATATATGCCATAAGGTAATTTTACATACAGATGATGATATTTGTAACGTTTCAGTATTTCTTATTAATTAATTTTTCACACGGTCACAGAACGCGCAGAATTACAACAATTGCACAATAAATAATGGAAAACCGAGTCGACATTGTTTCGCATTTTAATTGCGCAGCCTTTGATTTTCAACATAAAAATCGATATGTCAGTGTGTCGACGACCGTGGAACTTGATAATGAGATTGATCCGTTTTTTGTTTTTCATTTATCAATTTCATTTACACGGAATTCGTCTATCTCTATTTCTTTTTAATCTACAACAACGTCGTGAAACAACGCGCCGATTCGTCGTTTATACGTGACCGTCGAACATTTCACGATCAAGGGAAAGTGATTTTAATATATTTATTTTATTTATCTTTTCGTCATCTCCTGTTTCGTCGTGATCTTTTAACTCTTCCTAATTCTACAGGTGGATGCTTGTCTTTGACCTCGATCGATGAATAAGGCTTTTGCGGCGGTGTTAAGTAAAATAATGGCTCTCAACTGGCTCTTAAACCGTTGTTATATCTATACGAAGAAAGTTCTTCTGGCATTTCGTCGATTTAGCATCTCCGGGTGTTTATTTAGCGGGAAGTTGACGATGGTTATTTGCTTAATATTCTTCACTTTCATTTGTCATTCTGTTACGTATGATTGATGGTCACGGTTAAAATTTTTAGTACCATTTTCACAGACATATACATAAATATTATGACTTTTGCCTTTCAATATGTCGAAAATTAATAGCGGAATAAAAATAAAAACAATATAAAATGACCGCAAATCGCCCATAGTTTCTATCTAAATCGTTTTATAATGACTTCATTCGAACGAACAGTTCGATTTTAGACCAATTTCATTTTTATTATTATATACGGATCAATCTAAATTTAATTAAATGACAGAACGGTCATGACTGAGCAAAAAAAAATATAGACAATTGGATAAATCGTATACGTTGATCAATCCGTAAAATTAATTAGCAATTTAACGGTTTGTTTTCGAATTCGTCGATTCATATTTCATTGCAATTTTTTTAAATGAATTATTCACATATCATTTTGAAAATTATTAATGGCTTATTAATAGCTTTTCAAAATATATTTTATACGGCGATATATCAAATTTTTCAGTTTAATAATTTAAATCGATGGATTACATTCGATGTTGATAGTATTAAGATATTATTGACTGAACTCTAACTTAACTGTGATAATAATAAAATTCCATTTATTCGATTTTCAAAGCATTTTATATGAAAGTTTCAGAGTTGTGCGACTTTATAATAGACGAAACGTGTATTTTATTTTTATATATGAGTTAATTTTTTTTTATGCCATTTCTTCTGGGACGTATCTATCGCATAAAACGAGATGTTAATATACATAACTTATTGCCCATTATATGAAATATGTAGTAAATTATCAAGTATTTTTTTATTATTAAGATAGTTTATAAAAACTAATAAATTTAAAATGGTTAAACTGAACTACGGATGTTAAATGGTAGCGTCAGAGGGTCCGGATTCGGAACCAGTTTCAGTTCATTTTCACTTTCCACATGAAATACGAATGGAGAAATGCGCCCGTCTCCATCAATGGACACACAACCGGCTGCTTTCGGCACACATAACTACATTAAATATATATATATATATATATATATATATATATATATATATACATATATATATATATATATATATATATATATATATATATATATATATATATATATATATATACCATATAAGTATAGAAACATCCAGTTCATTTTCTTTTCTCTCTTTTTTATTTATTTTTTTTAATGAGAATGCAGTACACCGCATTTTTCGATGCAATAATTGCGAATCGTTACGCAATATACGTCTAATTAATTTGTGAATATATATATATATAATATGTGTTTGTCATTAAGACCTCAGTTTGATTTCTGATATAGATTTTTTTTTGCATTCAAGTGTAAAATTAATTGTTTTTTTTTATCTTTATTATGTTTTAATAGCAATTTATGATGATTTTCGAATTTTAACTTTAATATGTTCAATAAAATTTTATTCGTTTTTGTTTTGAAAAAGTATGATTTTTGATATAAAAAATATGTATCGAGAATGTTATAAAATATTTTTTTAAAACAGTGTTTTAAAATAAAATCGTAAAACTTCTAAATGTTTTATATTTAGAATTGGAAATTAATAATATAAAATATAAATAAATATGATAAAGTTTTAAAAATGGATTTAGACTTAAAAAACTTTCTATAAAAAACAACCAAACACAAACACATTTATAGCGAGTAATATAAAAACTATCGATATCAAAATTATCATATATTTTTATATAAATGTTGTATATTATATATATATTTTTTTTTATAAATAAAATTACATCGCTCATTATTAATATTCCACCTTCATAGATGTCATGTCTTTCGAGAGAAAGTAAGATAATCAGTCGTCTCTTTTTTTTTCTCGTATATAATTTATCGTCTTGTATCATAAGAAATTATCGTCAAATTTCTTATTCATTCAACGAAATGAAAACTCTTAACAGATAATCTTCAATGCAGAAGACACCAATAGGAAACGCAAGTATTTGCCTAGTACATGCATTATGTAAACATTTAGAAATTACTACTTGTCAAAGCGTACTGTGAACACATTAAACGAAGAATTTTTTTTAATTTAGTCGAAGATAACTTACATGATGATGAAAAAAAAAACATAAAAACAAGTGATATATAAGTAGCTATTATTCAACTTCATCTCGAGTGCTGAAAGAAAAGTGGTCTTTGGCTAAATAAGCGTACAGTTAATAATTCTAGTTTTCTAATGGACACGTTAGTTATATACTCTGTTAATATAATTAAATCGTGTGCCATCTCGATGGCTTTTCTTTCATGTAAATAATAGCAAAACGGGTTTACGTTAATTAATTTAAAAGCGTTGTAATGTGAACTTTGTATTGTATATTGTGATACGAAGTACAATCATGAAAATTTTCGATTAAATCGTTACATTCGTTGTACAAATAATCTTTATTGTAATTTATTAATGTACCTTTTACTTGTTTGTTTTTTTTTTTTGTAAATTTATTTTTCACTAATTAACGAGTACTGTGTTTAAAGATCGTTGTTAATTTATGAGTGAAATTTAATTATTAAAATTTAACTATCGGTATACGGTTTTGAATTTTTAGTTCATGTAGTGTTGAATTGATCAATTTAATTAATTTATTACTGAACTTATGATTGTATATCTTAATTTATTTGCTGATAGATAAGTAAAAGATTTGATTTATTGAAAGAAAGTTGATTCGAAAAATTAATTGTAGACAGACCTACATTTAAAAATATTTCAAAAATTTAATTTGTTGGTTTCTTGATGAATTAATAAAAAAATTATATTATAGAGATAATTTCCATTTTTTTATTATATAAATAAAAACTGATTAATAATCAGACATATTAAAAGAAATCCTTTTTAATTATCATGTAATAATTTTGTTAAAAATATATATTTATTATTTTTATTTTTTATTATAAAAACAACAATAACGGTTTATTATATAAAGGTCAAAATCTATATTAAGGTTTTTACGGTACTTTTACTTCCCTTTTTATGGTTGAATACTTTTATATTTAACATTGAATATTTAGTTAAAATATTTGTTTATTTTTTAATATAATATTTACGATAGTTTGAATAAATTCCAATAATTTTACTTTATTTGAGTGATATTTAAAATTATTATATTTTTATATGAAATAGGTATATATCAATAAAACCTATTTATATTGAAAAAATGGTTGGAAAAATATAAGAAATGAATAGAATATATATATATATAAATTCAATAAAAATATTTGTATTGTTTAACATCTTCATCATATATATTTATTATAAATAATTACGATTTATACGAATCTATTAAAAATTTTAAAATAAAATTACTATTTTATAATTTCTTCAATTTACCACAATAAAAATAAATGGAAATGCATTTTTTTTACCACAATAAATTTTGATTGCGAAATGTTCAAAAAATATTCTTCAAAACGGGGTCGAACGTTTTAAATGTACTATTAAAAAAAAAACAGATATCAAAACGACGATCAAGACGATCTTCGTCGATGACGATGAAAGAAGAAAGGCAACATAATATATATATATATATATATATATATATATATATATATATATATATATATATATAAATAAAAAGATATTTAACATTGGCAGTTGACATTTCAATGGACAACCAGTTGGCTTTGACAATGAAAGTTGTTCTCTGGTTTGGGCGTGGGACTTTTCTCGCCGGTGAAAATCCAATCAAATATTTAACTTTTTAATACGACTATTGCATTAGCATAACAGTACGAAAATCACGATATTTTTTTTCTATTCATTTATTATATATATATTTATATATTCGATTTTGTTCGATGATAGAACGTATTCGATTTAATTCATTAACGTGTCGTGAATTTTTGAATCGATGATCGATTATCGATTTGCTGTATTAATATAAGCGATATAGAAATGATAAAATTATTTTGAAAAATCATTATCGTATTGCTATAAAGATAAAAAAAAATGCATACTTTAATAATCGATGGTTTTCTTTATAATTTTGACACGTATTAACAAATTTAAAATATTTTAGATAAAACATATGTTTTATGTTTCAAAAAAAAATGAGATCATCAAATTCTAATAAATTTAAATTTAATTTCATATAAAAAAATGTGATTATTCAAGTCGAAATATTTATGAAGAGATCTAAATTTATGTGCGTTGGTAATTAAACTAAAAAGACATTAAAAAATTCTGATTAAAATGCTAATATATACAGCAAATTCGGAGAAAGCCTTTGCGATGATAACCTTGAGAATAATTTATATTTTATTTACTTCTGTTCCAATAGAATATTTTTTAATATAAAAAAAAATATGAGCAATTAATAATTTTCACAAATTTTCTCAGTATTTTTTAAACAAAAATTATTTATTATATATTTTTAGAAAAACTTAAAAAAAGAAATATATCTATAATTCAATTATATTTCTATTTTTTGTTTCGCTTAATAATCAATATTATATTTATATTGTATAGTATATAACAGATGGTTCTCGACTTAAATATTTAAAGAAAAATCTATTCGTCGAGTGAGAATTGAATCAATGATAATTAGTCGACTTTTAAAAACAATATGGAAGTTGTGGAAAAAAAAGAAACAATAGATGCGGTGAATAGACAAGCCGTATAATAATCATTATGAAATTTTTAATCACAATACCAAGGTATTAGTTAATATTTTTACAATGAACGAATTTGTGTTAATTACCAATATTATCCGAAGATTTTTTCTCTCTTTGATTAAGTAATTATTCCATTCATACGACGCTTAATTGATTTTTTTTCAATAAAACTTCATAAAAATTCGAAAAGGAAATATAATAATGCCGACATGCATACCTAATAGTAATTAAATTTGTCGCATTATATTGTTTTTGTATGAATAATTTTATTTTTATAAAATAATATATATATTATAATAATATTAATCTTTCTGTTTTTATATATATATATATATATATATATATATATATATATATATATATATATATATATATATAACGAGAAAAATTTCTAACATTATAAGAAACAATATTCGGGATGTTTTTTTCCAAAAAACTATAACTATATAATAATTTAATTATACAGCAAAACGATTTATAGCATATTAAATATGTTGATTTGCCACATACAACCGAAGATGAATAGCCAGGATATTTTTCTACAATTATTACAATATTTTTATCATATACATATAAATAGTTGGAAAATTCGTAGTCGACGAATATTATTTTTTTTAGAATTTAAATATTTTTACGATGATTCACGTGATTTTTTCACTATGCGAATTTTAGCAAGTTCATAAATATTTTAGACGCCTATGCAAATTAGGCATTGAACCGCGAAACGCGGATGCTGAATTTTTGTTTTTACGTTTCTCGATTACCGTCGTCGGTGACAAATGAAAAGAGAAAGTGTCAAAAAAAAAAAAGGTTGATAAACCGCATATGCGGCCTTCGTCACCAAATATTACATATCATAGAGTCCGTTCGAACGCTTTTCCTTTTTTTCCACCGAATTTCGTGTGTTTTCATTTTTCTTCATTTAATTTTTTTTGCAGTTTTTTTTTTCGATTCATGATTTCGCTTTCATCATTGTAAACGAGACGTGACACGCGTAATTCGCAAAAGAAAAACCTTTTATCTTCTTCTTTTTCATTAAAAAAAAAAAATAACAATACTAACAACGCACGTCCATGTGACAATAATTCTTTCACTTTCATATTTATTGTCTATATAGATTTTGAAATAAGTTAATGAGTCACAATACGAATTTTTCATTTCTACAACATATTGTGACCAATTCTATAATTTTGCTATTGTTTCAGTAAAATATAATAAATATATTTTTATTTTATAAAAAAATAACGAACATTTATTATATAAGACAATATTTGTAATCATCATACTAAATATGGCATGAAATATATTTCCATATACGTATACAATATTATAGAATTCTAGCACATCCTAATACAGATTCACACAACGTATACGTAACATTATAAATATTAATCTTATAAAATAGCGATTGCTGTCGTAATTCAATCGGTTCCAAGTGTTATTCAATCGTCTGGTCATACAATGATTACTCGTCTATATATGCCTTATGACATATTCGATCGATTTTCATTAAAAGAAAGTTGATGTCGACTTTTCGAGTAGCATTTTCACTTTCGTTCCTGTACGAGATGAATCGTGCATGTATGGTTTAATCGACTATCTTTTTATTTTTATTTTTTTGCTCCGCCCTCGAGCTATGATATATAAATTCTAACTGGCTATTCTATTGACAATTGTCAGTTGAATACTTTCAAATTTAACATTCATTAATTTTATCTTGATTTTTTTTTATTATCATCACACATTAATAATTTCATCATACTAATATTATATGTCTTCATTTTAAGGTTATTCCAATATTTATGATCATTTTTTACATCATGATGAAAAAAAAACGAATTCATGATTAATATTTCAAATTTATAACAGAGCAATATATTTTAAAGAACAATAAACGTACAACATTATCGACCTACGAAAAATAGTTTTATATGGATTTTTCCGTATTTCTACGTTAGTATAAAATTGAATGTCAAACCCCACACGTATTCAATTTATTTAAAATTAAACTAATACATCAATATCTATATATTTGTAAGAATGAGTAATCATATATTAAATATGAAAGCAATTCATCTTTATTTAAAAATCTTAATGTCATAATAAATAAAAATTCTATTCTAATATATTTTTGAAACAATGTTTATGATTAATTTAAATATAAAAATAAAGTTTATAAATAACATATTAGAAAAGACTTGTCTTTAATAGCAGCGATCAAAAATCTTGTTTTTCAAATGTTGCCAGTTTATTTTTATTATTATTTGCGATTTTAGCGAAAACGACGTTGACCAGGTCGATGTTTGTTGCGTAGGCTCTCAAAAAAAATAAACATATAAATAAAAAGTGAATTTTATACCGAATTCCAAAAAAATCCAATGACCATAAACCGGTTGGAATAATCATCTTGAATATTTTATATAACTCGTTCCAATTTTTATTTCTTTTTTTTTAAATAGCTGCGTTGTAAAGATGATTCGATACTATCGAGAGACATTGGCGACGAGCACCGATTGAAACAAACTTCACACGTTAATGATTATTTGACAGGTTTAATTTAATTAAAAACATATAAGAAGTCATGCAATCGATATATATATATATATATATATATATATATATATATATATATATATATATATATATATAGCTCACGAAAAAAAATGAAAAAAATAATAATCTGCACAAAACCACATCACACATAAAAATATGAGAAAAATCGCTTAAAATATTCATAAAAATAAATATAAAATTCAGATTAAGAATCAAATCTAGTGCCGCCTTAATATATCACACTGTATACATGTATTTTATATGTGCTCGTGTACAAATTTCACGCAGTATGAAGCACGTTCCATGGTCAGTGAATTTGTAGATCTGACGGACAATTGTTCCGTGCCAAATATATTTATTATTATAATAATAATAATAGACGCATGTCCATTTTATTTACATTTATTATTATTTATCTATTAATTTTTTTTTCATGACTTTAATGCCGTGGCAATGCACTTGCATAAACTACATATATATATATATATATATATATATATATATATATATATATATATATATATATATATATATATATATATTTGTGTGTGTGTGTTAACCGATACATGTCCGCGAATAAACTCGGCGAAATGTCAGTGCCGTTATGTTTTGAACGCGTATCTAATAATTATTATTAAAATATATATTCTAATTTATTTTGTATTAAAACATGTGCTTGTATATTATATTTTAACACGTGTTATTTAGCCTTATTTTTAAGCGTTTTCTTTTTATCCATAATATATTAATAATAATTCATTTTTTCACAGTAAATTTCAAACAAAAAAAGTATTTCAATTATTATTATATTAAAAATTAAACACAATTTCATTTATAATAAGTAATTTACCGGTAAATAGTTGTATTATTTTATGATTACTTCTGGTATTTTTTATATATATATTTATGGATTAACCGGAAATTATTTTTATTATACGGAATAATAAATTTCTCATCTAATCTAGTAAATCTAGAGTTTATATTACAGGAAAAATTTTATTTACATTAAATTCTTATATAAATAAACAAACGAGATTAAAATGTAATATTATATTAAAGTGAAATTTCCGTATTCATAAATATTTTAGTATGAAAATAAATCACAATTTCAATATAAATTTTTAATTATATAAAAATAAAACAATGTAAAATTTCTATTTTTTTTAAGTTAATACTATACGATGAAAAAATAGAATTCTAAAATTAAAATTAACATTTATAAATAGTATTACTGAAATAAAAGATATATAATGGATACATCAGAAAGTTAATATATTGTGAAAAATATGTTTAAAAAAAATAAAATAAAGTTTGATCACCACTAATAAGGCTGAATTAATATTAAATTAAAATTTCCTATTTTTTTTAATATGGCAATAAACATATACGATGTAGAAAGTTCGCGCGAAAACGTTCAATTAAAAAGAACGATTTTATATAATTTAACTAATATTTCTCTGACATAAATATGTTATTTTTAATTATTTACATAACGATTCATCAAATTATGCAAAAAAAAAACATCGACATCTCTTTTAACCATGCAATTTTATAATTTCAAAATATTATATTAATATAAAATTAAGAAAGATACACATTATCGCATATATACAAGCGAATATCACTAGGTATGATTGGTTTTAATAATAATCGATATTGATCGCCATTAAAACGTTGGAAAAGTGAAGAAATTATAGGCGTCCATTAACGTTTTCTAATTTCGATTCCCGAGATCACTAACAGAATCATTATATACAACATGGACATGATAAATTATACGCACGATTATTTGAAAAATCGACGATGAAATAAACACCTTTTCACTCAATATAAATATATGTTCTTATATCTCATAAACATTTTTTTTTCTCCTAACACGATTCGGCTCTGTATTATTTTTTTTTCCTAGAGAATTTATATTCGAAAATTTGTCTACGTTCATATTTATTACTAGGAAAAAAAAAGAATGAATAATAAATATATATATATATATATATATAAAGAAAAAAACTGAATTTATGCATCTAGGTAATGTTACTCAGGAAACGTGGAAAGAAAGTGAGAAAGCGTAATTTTTTGACAACCAACTTTAGTATATTCGGATGCAGTTTCAAATTATCAGAACGTAACTGCGCTCTTATTAAATCTCGTAATTAATTAAATAATTCGTTAATTACTTAGAGAGATAATAATAACATAATTATGATCAATTATTAAAAATAATAATTTAATATTGTTCGACATGAATATAATTTCGTCTCTGTGAACGTAACGTTTTAAAGATAACGAGAGCACAACAAAATATTATTTTTATTTTTGCGAAATTTCATTCCGTGAAATGACAATTAAAATTCACTGTCACTTTAAATTCAACAATCATACGTTCGGTACATAAAATTCAAAGCAAATTAACTGCCAAAAAACGGATCAAATATTCAGAATAAATTTACTGTCGCAATAGTGAACGATTGTTTCAGTAGCTTTTTTCTTGAGAAATCGACATAGTGAAGATTAAAAAAAAAGAAATATTTTTTATATAATAAATTTAATATTACCACGTTATAAATGTAGATTGTGTCGGATGACAACATAAGTGAAATGTCATAAAAATAAAATGTAATTTAAATTTTAAATTAATTTATAAAATTCATCTTTGCTCCAAAATGGTATTGTGATATTTTATTTGTACAGTTAAGTATGTGTTGAAATTTATTTTCTATTAATATTATATTTTTATAAGATTCTCAAACAATATGACATTAAAAAATGTTAAATTTTATTGTGATATTAAAGTATGAGAAGTGAAAATCGGAACACTAGTTAAAATTCTACAAATGAAGTTTAATGAGAGAAAATACATTATGATTATTTCAATTAACATTGCTTTACGTTTTTCCTTTTCTTCTCAAATAAATCTATTTAAGAAAGGTTCGGTAAAAAAAATAGTGTAAAATAAAAAATAATAATTTATAAATAAACTTTTTGAAATCTAAATTAATTAATATTAATTTGATTAATTTTATATTGTAACGTGTTATAATAATATTCATCAAAATAATAAAATATATCGTTCCTGACATATATATATATATATATATATATATATATATATATATATATATATATATATAGAAACAATGGGAATGGCATTTCTGACAATATATCAAAATCATTAAAATAAATAACCAAGAATGATTTATGCGACTGTATTATTTCACGATTGTAAATATTTTCAATACATGAAAAACATATACCATAAACAATGATTTACTTTCGAACTTTTCAACGTTATAAAAAAGAGAAGGGTGACCACAGAAACATGTACAAAACATATCCCAAAAATATATAATGTTGTGAATTATCGTCAGTTCAAATCGCACACCTGGTTGACAATTTTAATCGGCATCGGTTTAAACTAGATATCATAGGTTAAAAGTGGAACACATATATGTATTGTAAAGTGAGTTATAGTTTACGAGGTTACATAGTGCAATTCTTTTTTTTTTCTTTAACATTCTATCGGAAAACTTATCGTTCAATTGTATCGATAGTAATAATAATAATAATAATAATAATAAAGAAATAAATAAATAAATAAAAACAAAAAGTGTGAACTAATAGCGTGGAAACTAGATTTCAATGCAATGTTTAATTGTTTTGTATTTAACCCTCCGGTTAAATGTCTTGAAATGAACGAGTTGATGTAAAATGTTAACCTTATTAATATATATATATATATATATATATATATATATATATATATATATATATATATATATATATAATAGATAACACAAATATATTCATACGAAATACTAAAAATGAATATTAGATTAGATTGTATAATGTAAACAATTATAACGACATTCTTATGAATATTTAGTAGTTTTTTTTAATCTTTCATTAATTTAAAAACACGGTTATTTTTACGATTAAATAATAATTTGGAACGATTTAGAAAAATCTGCCTTCTTTATGTTTTTATTATATAAAATCTTAAGAACTCAATTCCATTCAAATACATCAAATTAAGCGTATTTTTTAAAATATATTTTGTCATGAATTTTTACCAATTATAAAGCTTAATTTTAAATCTATTGACTAATCAAATTTAGTATGATAATAAATATAATTTAATACTTACTAATAATACTATCAATTTTTTTTATAATACAAATATAGAAAGTAAATATACAGATTAAGCAATTTCACGGTATAAATGTAGCCATTTCAATATTTAATAATCCATTTTTCTAATGATTTCATTAAGATACCACACTACGAATCTTGACTAAATGATTTATAGTTTCATTTGTAATATGAACAAATTTTATAGCGATAAGAAATTTTCTTTTTTTTTCTCATTTAATTTGTACGATTGTTTCGTTTGCGTTTGAGAGATATCAATTTAGACGTTTTGAAATATTAAAAAAAAATAAAATAAATTATAAAACTGCCACAGCGAGCCATCTAATAAAAGTGGAAGTGAAAATCGTGTATATTTTTGCATTAAAAAGCAATTATACATCCGAAAAAAAATATAAAAAAGTGGCGCAATGCGATTAAATATATCAGAGGGGAGTTGCTAAATGTGTTCGCATTTCCCAATCGGAACTTTCTGAGGCGAATTGAGCTTTCGCGGAACTAAATACCTCGAAAATTGCACACGAAAATTGAATACTCGTCATTACTGATACGACACGGAAGAGTATGCCTATATATATATTAATATTTCATATGTATATACAAAAGAAAATTACGTCTGAAAATGTGTCGTTTCGTAACGGTTCAGCTATGATTTGTCACAGTGACCATAGCTAAGTCATTATGTAATGTCTTATACGTCTTGTAAATAGTGGATATTCACATGTAATATTGCAATAGAAATGCTTGAAATCGATAAATCATCTATTCATTAGTACAAAAATATACTTGAAGCTTTTGAAAATGCATTAAAACGATGCAATTCGGTAACTTTTACTATAATATACGACGTTTTCATGAGAGTTCATATAAGAATTCAATTTTGATAATCACAATACTGAATGATGAATTTATGAACTATATATTACAGTTAAAAACTATATGTAATCTTATAAAAAAATCAAAATAAAAAATTTACGTGAAATATAAAAGTCAGAAAAAAAATATAACCGAAATATTCATTAAAATAAAAGGACACATGAACCATTATTATGTACTGATTTCGAAAGTAAATATAAAAGACAATCTGTTGTAGAAATACTAGGTAAGTAAGACAAATTCATCAAAATGTCATAATATCAGATTATAAATTTTTGAAGAAATTATGTGTAAATTGTTCGATCGCATGTTTTTCAAAGTGTTACCTAATCGTCTCCGAAATCGTTTTTCATAATTTAAAACATTTCATCTCATAAATGACATTTCATATAGCACCGTCTTAGCACTTTCTAAATAACCTGAATTTTTATCCTATAATTTACTACGGTTAATTTTATAAATGATTAAAAATTTCTCTATATGTATATATATATATATATATATATATATATATATATATATATATATATATATATATATATATATATATATATATATATAATAATAAGTATTTTTTAATGATATAATATGATTTATAAGTAACTTTCTAATTTATAAAATAAGGAATCGATTATTAAATACCGATACATTAATAGCTGACGATTAATGACTAAAATTTAAAAGGTCAATATACTTTCTTTATATAACGTTGATATAAAAAAAGATTTTATGTATTTATAATAAAAATATGTATATTTGAATTAAATATGAATAAAAAGAGAAAAATAATGTAAGACAAGAAATTTCATGCCTAAATAGAATTAGATATAAAAATATTCCACTTTTAATAATGGACGGTCATTACGCTTTTTGTATATTTTATATTAGAAAACATGGAAAATACGGTAGAAAATAAAATTGTAAAAATGCGAAAAAAAATAATACAATACGAAACAACAACAACAAAATACGAAACAGTTCATTTTCCGAGTAACACGAATAAAACTCGATCAAACAATCAGACCGTGTTGAAGAGCGATATTTAATTCATCTCGTGGCCGGCAAAAAATAATATTTTTTCTTTAATAATAATATTATATATATATATATATATATATATATATATATATATATATATATATATATATATATAATATATATAAATATTTTTTTTTATTTTAAGGCTAAAAAAAAATTTTTTTTTGAAAACAATCCATATCTATGAACTATTGTACTATATAATAAATTTTATTTTTTATATAAAACAATAATAAAAAAAATAACAATAATATTAAAAGTCGATCAATTTCGTACATTTGACACGAAATACATTTTTTTATTATAATAATAATGAAAATGTCTCCACGAAAACATGAAGGCTAATGGATTAACGCGTTCGCTTTCGCATCGGCGATTTCGTACACCGATTCGATTCACGAATTGGTAAATAAATAAATAAATAAATAATATATCGAAAATTCGACACAATAAACTCGCTCTCGATTCTCTGCTAATCAATTCATAAACGAGAGCACTTCATGACTTTATTTATTAAGCGACAACCATAATTTTCCAGTGTGAAACGACGATCTAGTCGCCGTGATGAATTCTTTAAGTGGGACAAAAGACCGTACGATCCGGATTTTGAATAAACGAGAAAATAATATAACTAAATTGAATTACGATGTAATATAGTGAAATTCTATAGTATTCAGCTTTCGTACATTAATAAAATATCGTTATTTATAAATGAAGTTTAAATGAGCTAATCAAAATTCAATAATCGTGATCACTATAAAACACCGTGTTATAGAATATTTAATAGATTTATATATTTAAATAAAATAAATACAAATATATTGATTTTATATATTTTGTATGCTGAATCAGATATATAGTAATTTATTATATATTCAGATATCGGTTTCGTTTTTGTTTCCAAATATACGCATATCTTATGAAAAAAGTGAGAGTATTTTTTTCAAATCTAGTTTATAGACTCAATAAAATGAATAGCGATAGTAGATTTTCCAATAAAATAATTTGAAATATTTCGTTTTCAGAATTTCTAACTTTCGATATTCATATATTTTTATTATTTTAAAAGATTTTTTACGGTCGATTTAATACTTTGTGAAAAATGTGAAAAGACGAGTACTTGAACAATTATTTTGATACATATATTTGAGAGATCACAAAATTTATCTTATATATTGTAGATTATCATTTTTTAAAATTAAACGAGTCAATGTATTCTTTAAGTATTTTTAAATCAACTTCAAAATAAATAAAATATTTATTTTTTATAACTGTATTTAAACTGCATTACACGAAATAAGATAAATTTATTTTGATTTAAACATACGGAAGGAAAGACCTAAAAAACTTGCGTGTCGTAAGATCTGACTTCATGCATCAAAAATTTATCATAAATTCAATACCGACACAATATACATCATTCACACGAGAAAAATAGTATATATCTTCAATATTTCATCATTGAAGCGAATAAAATGTGTGCGTCAGTGAGATTTTGCAACGGCGATTTTCTTCGTACTACGCATATCTAACATTTACCGAATAGCTGTATGAATAACACACGTGTATAGAAATCGAAATTTATTAAACGATCATTTAATAACGATACAGAAATTCCGCACAGTGAAAATGTGATTTCCACTCGGAAAATTAATGTCCGACACTCGTTTATACAGTTGAGATTTATGTCGAAATGTCGCGAATTGTGAACTTTTGCAAAAATCGACGTGATATGGAAAATGATAGAAAAATTCATTCATTGAAAACAATATTCATACGTGAAAGTCGATATTACTATTATTCGATTAATGTTATGAATGTATAATATATTTAAAGTTGCATATATTGCGATTCATATTAAGAGAATGTGGGCCATATTAAAGAACACACGCATCCGCTTGCTCCACTATTTTTTTTTATAACGCAGAATAAATTAATAATTAGAATAAGAGCAGAATATCAAGATAAAAAGATAAAACATATATTATTTTATATATATGTATATATAAATATATATGTATATGAATGAACGATAGCGTAAAAAGCGTCGTAAGATCAGTTCCTTTTTTTTTTAAATAAATATATTTAAGAACTGTTTCTCTTTTCTAAAACGTCGTTTCGCAAGTCGTTAAAAATAATTACCGCGAGAGAAATTTCGTTCGTAATTATCTTTTAATATTTACTGTGAATTATTACATGTTTAAAGTGCATAATTTTACTTAATTATTATATTATCGGTTGTAAAATATATTATATAATTTATATATATATATATATATATATATATATATATATATATATATATATATATATATATATATATGACATTACATACGTGTACAGTAATATAAATATGCATTAATGCTTAATTAATAAATTATTTAAATATGTGAATTTAATATAAAAATTATAATAAATTAAATAAATTTTCACATCTACAATCATCTCAAACGCGTAAATTATTGAGAAATTTAAAATATATATGATTTAATTGTTCAAAAAAATAATAAAAATAAGAGCATGTATATATGTATATATATATGTCTTACCAATTTAATCCAGTTTTTCATTTCCTGTCCTTTCAATTATCTATCGGTCAAATCTAATTATATATAAACATATAATGTTGAAATATTTATGATACAATAAAAGTTCAAGGATAAACAGTGACTGAAACGAAGTATGAGAAAACATAAAAATTAAAACGTAAGTACATATTTCTTAATTCATTATAATATAAGGTATTTATAAAAATATATAAAAGTATACAAAACAAAGATTTCGAAGATATGTTTAAAATTAACAATAAAATATCTATAAACAAAATTAAAAAAAAATACATTTTGACAAAAAATTATGAAGACGCAAAGAAAATTTGATGGTTAACTTTTAATTTGAAATTTATTACAATTATTGAAAATTATATTTAAAAATAACAATTTTTATTTGAAATAAAAATGTTATTATTCATATTTTCAGTGACAGAATAAAATACGTCAATCACATCACAGCTCTTACGAATGTACATCAAATTTCTTTTCATAAATAAAAATAACTTATATAAATACACAATCTGCTATCAATTGAACAAATATTTTATCTAATCAAACAATTACAAATATTTTGTAATAGCGAATAAAAATTACGAAAAAAAACCTCAGATGACTATTATGAATAATTATTCTAAGTATGACTTCCAGAAAATCGATTACGAAAACACTTGTGACAACTCATGATTTTGCCCGAAGCAACATATTTGAAACATATATCATGAGACATCGACATCAATACATACCGATTATATATATATATATATATATATATATATATATATATATATATATATATATATATATATATATATATGTATATATATAAAGAAAATCACAAGCATAACTCAACAGTATTATTAATACGTAATACCAAAAATTAGTAAATAGTAAAAATCGAAACGAAAGTAGTTTTCGTAGCGACAAAACAGCTTTCTCCGTGTAATTGCGACGAGGATATAACTCATCCTTTAAACGTCATACAAGTGTTACATATATACATCATGGTGAATTTTCATAAAAGTCGAATCGAATCATATAAATATGTTACGTTTTATTATTATGTTATATTATGTTTACGTAACGGTGTGACCGGACACGTTTACCGGGAAAACTCGATGTTTAATTTTAATTATTATAATTAAATTTCGTTGCGGTTGCACAATAATTTTATAAGCGTATGCAAAAATATGTCGCACTCCAGAAACGACTATTGAGAAGGTGTGTCTTTCATAATGTTATTCATGTGAAACGTGAATTATACGAATGAATGAAATGAATAATGACATTAGTACACTACTTGAAAATGTTTTAAATATTCAATTATGCAACAGCTAAATAGTTTATAAAACCTTTAAATATCTTCATAAAATAGAATTTACACATGTTTATTTATTTGGTTGTTTTGCATATTGTTACACTTGTAGTTAAGAAAAAAATTATATCATAACCCTATATGCTTCTGAAGCGGCCAATTGTTAAAATTGAATTGTAAAAACTGAATTACTTTATAGAAAAACGTATTATACATTGTATTACTGTATATAAACAATACTTATTTTAAATTATAATAGTATATACGATATGTAAAAAAATTGCTAGATGATATATAAAACTTATAATCTTAGAGAAATATCTAATATTATATAATAATAAATTTTATAGTATTCATATAATTGATTTTCATAACTCGATATAATTTATTTATTTTGAAGATTGATTTATAGACGATCTCAATAATAAGAGTTGTGTGAATTATAATATATTATAATTTAAATAATAATGATGAATTTCTACTCATTTTATCAATACTGTTCAAATATTCAAGACATGTAATAAAATAATCAGGCATCGCACAAAAGAAAGTTTCACGCGTACACGCGTATTAACAATCATTATTCCGATTAAATTAAAGAGATTGCACAACAAGCCTCGATCTGGTAACGAGTCACGATGACATGGGAAAAAAATATCGATTCACGAAAAAAAAAACAAACAAAAAGCTACAAACCAAAAGGAAAACCAGCTTCATTTTCATTACATTGAATTCGTTAATATTGCATATACCATATATGCGATATGCTTATTGCGAAATCGACATCGAATACGCCTACATATATATATATATATATATATATATATATATATATATATATATATACTTTTTTTATTCTTCAAAGTGTCGGATGAAATCATTAAGTTTTTAATGTGGCAATAGCGAAGTGCGTTCGTGAATATTAAAGTATGAAAATGTGCATTGTGCGGAGGTTGTTTTAAAAGCATCGTAGGAAAATAAAAAAATCGTTTTGAGATATCAATCACACCGTGATCATGACAAAATTGTCGAATTGTATTATACATTTTGTGTGTATGTTATTGCAATATGGAGGTTGTCAAACTCTTGTTTGAAACAAGAAAAAAAAAGATATACTCCCACAGAAGCATAGTTGAGATCAATTTGCATAGTCATGGCTAATAAACATTGTTTTTATATGTGAAAATAAAAATATATACAGCAGGTATTATCAATATCTGAGTTTATGATCTTGTTTAGTTACTTTGTTTAAAAAATTCAGTTTTCGTTGTTAGCAAAAATAATAATATTAATTGGCGATGGCCCATTTTATTCTGAAAACGATGGCTTATATATTTATTAATTTAATATGTTTCGTAAAATTAAAATAATCTCTTATTATTATTATTATTATTATGAATTCATGTTTAATTTGATGCAAAAATGTTTGGAATTTAAACGGAAAATGATCAGAATCAAACGTTACTTTGTAAATAGACTAAATAAAATATACAATAGTATAAGAAAATTGTTTTAGTCGTGTTTATTACAATTTTAAAATGTATTTCAAAACCCTTTCAAAAATAATGTAACAATAATTTTATGTAATTTAATTACGAATAAGTTATAATTATTTTTCTTAGTTTTAATAGAAATTTTTAGGAAAAATTTCGTAGATATACAAAAACATGTTTGACCACATTTTAATAGAAAATTAAATATTTTTTTCAAGTTTATTTTATCTAATTACGAATTAATAAAAAAAGATTTAAAATATAATATGTAAATAATTTTATTTAAAAAATAATTAGTCGAAAATAATTCTAAATTATTATTAAGTATGATTTAAAGTGATAAATAATAAGTAAGCAATGAAAAATTAAATTATACAATTATAAAAACTAATACCGTCTTTAAATTGAATACTTCAAATGTATATAACATACAAAATACGATACTAATTACTATAATAGACACTAAAATTATACATAATATACATCTTGCGCAGAACTGAAAGGAATACAAGAACGGCCACAAATAACACATAATAGACTTTCGCCATAGAGGATCACACACATCTGACAGACAAACGTTGAACCATAGAGATATATATATATGAGATAAATAAATAAATATATATATATATATATATATATATTGTATATACATATTTACATCAATCATAATCATATTTTTCAATAGAAATTACAATAAGTTTAACGCGCACGATAAAGCATGGATCCGACTCGATTGTGAATCGTCTTCATCACAATCTGTTCCGCCGTAGTGAAAGTCCGATTTCCTTGATTCGTTCGTAAAACGAATCTCTCCGATTATAAATTATTATGATGCTCGATAATAAATCCGCATTCGAACACCTCTGTCAAAATTATGGCAGAGATAATAATAATGACATACATAGATATAAAATATAAAAATACAAAAAAAAAACGACGTTTATTGTTTTCGCCGCTCTTCGTGGGTTTTCTTCACGAAAACCTTCAAGTGGGCGTCGACCGTTTTTATTATATTTTCTCGACGTCGATTTTTATATTTTTCTATATAATAGTTTTAATGTTTTTTTTTATATTATTATTATTTTTATTTTGCCCCCCCTCCCCTCTCTATTCTCGATATATATACATTATAGCGGAAAGACGAAATTATAATCTGCGTAGTTTATTTGCCTCTCGTTCAAGGCTGTCCACGCTCTAGAACGTTCAATTAACCAGCACGATTACTCCAGTTTTCTAATATTAGACGTACATTTTTGCCATTCGCTTTTCAAAATGAAAATTTTTGTTTTGCACGCCTTAACATTAACCCTGTGTAAAAGTGAACTCGTTTAATAATAAAAAAAATATATTTTGAACCACGAGTGGGCGCGTAATGAGGCATTATTAACAAATGTAAAATTTTTAATATAATCTATACATGAAAAACAGATTAAATACGTGACCATTGATGATCATAATGACCATTAAAAATAAAAAATATATATAATAAAAATGAAAAAACTATGGTGGAATATTTCATTTTGCAAGGAATTACATTTAAATGTATTGCATTTAAATGTGACTATATATAAAAGAATGTAATTTTTTTGTTCCATAACATTACCATATCATTAATTCGAAGGTACTTAAATGACTCAATGGAACAGAATTTCGTAATTAGAAACCCACAAAAATATCACCTCCGCCAATTAATGATTAATAACAATATTTAGAATCAACGAAGTTTCAATAGAAAAAGAATTTATTAGTTTCGTAACTGCAAAAAATAATTTAAAGAAAATAAGGGATAATATTTTCAGAACTGTTATTTCATAAATGATTTATGATCGCCGATTTATCACTATGAATTAATATGTGGAAATAAAAAAATATTATAGAAAAAAAAGGTTAAAGAAATTAAATCATTTACAATTTAAGCACTATTTATAAGCTGTTTCGAATTGAGTATATTGATATATTTCTTTTCAGTTGCAAGAAATTTCATACTTCAACATAATCATAATATTGATAATAGAAACTATAAGAAGCACATCAACATTTAAATAAATTAAAATATAAATCTTTTTTTTTACATCTACAAAATCAAGGATTCGAAGTATCATTATTAAATAATATAATAACCCGATTATTTCATCCTAATTGACCTGATTTTAAATTTGCATAAAATATTACACGAAAATCACGTAGCATTTACAAAACAATTATTATAAGAGAGAAAAAAGATTCATACACACAAGTTAGTATTCTTCATTAGATAATATGCAATTTATCGAACATTACAAATAATATGTCTGAATAATTGAACGTTGTAACGTCGAAATATGTAATGTCACAATCGAATCTGTTTAAAATAACATTCATATGTATCATATAATAATAATAATAATGGTGGTAAAATGATGAGAAAGCGAACTGAATATTGCGGCATTTTTAATGATGGTAAATTTGATTCGTGTTGCGTATCACTTGATTATATATTTAGTAGTAATATAATTATTATATATATATGTTTTTTTTATTATTATTATAATTATTATTAATATAACAATGTTAATTTAGCGTATTGCTTAAAAGCTTTAGTTTTACAACGTGTGCTCTAATTTTGAATTGAAATATATAATTATTATCTTATATTTGAATAACTCTATCATTAAACACAATTATTTTTCAATTAGTTTTTAAATTTAATATGTATTTTTTTTTTGTTATTTAAAAATATTTTAAATGTTTTTTTATCGACTTTATCAATTTAATAGATTGTAAATTAACATTTTATATATTTTTAAATTTGATTTTTTTTACATCCGTTAAAACTTTTCATTCATAAAAAATATATGAATTAATTTAACTTAAAATATCAAACATGTGTATTAAAGTTCAACCTGATAAAAACACACACACATATATATATATATATATATATATATATATATATATATATATATATATATATATATATATATGAAATCTAATATTATAGATATATTAGTCAGATATATGTCAGTTAGGAATTTGTTGGTATTTTTTTATCATCATAAAGCAGGTACATCAGACAATTTTCATCATATAAACCCACAGCTACCACATATATATTG